>JANHFY010013641.1:0-14934 GCA_027560095.1 Chloroceryle inda
TTTTTTTTTTGTCTCCTTGGAGGTCTGACTCATGGTTGTTGGCACTCAGGGCCTGGTGGAAGGCAGCTCCGGAGAAGGTCGGTCCAATTAACAGCAGCAGCCCTGGACTTTTCCTCCTTGTAATTCTGGCTGGGTGTTCAGAGGAGGCCACTGCCTCGCCATGATGTTCTGGAGTGTTTTGTGTTGTGAAAAAAAGCCCTTCTCCCAGCTGTCCCCATGGCCTGGGCCGGGAGCAGCCTGGGATGGGTCTGTAAATGCTTCAGGGACAGGGACATGACTTCAGGAGGTTGTGGTACACCCTGATAAGACCCTGGCAGGCAGGGGAACCCTCTCCAGTGGGGTTGGAGGGTCTTCACCTGGTCTCTGCTTGTTGGGACTGAGCTCTGGCACGCTCGGTCCACGAATGGTCCAGGGAGCCACCGAGCCGGGCTGGCCACCCCCATCCCACCCCTGCATCCTCGGCACGCGGGCGCTCGCCGTCGCCCTGCCTGGTGCAGCTGGATGTGGTGAGAATTAATCGAGCAGCGGCCGGAGGCGGCTTTAATTAGCACCGAGGCGGTGGGGGGAGGTTGCCCAGACACCGCTGTGGCCCTTCCCCACCGAGGGGGAAATGCCGGGAGAGCATCCAGGCACCGGCAGCCCCCTCGCCCATCCCTGCTCCCGCCGGGAGAGCGGCTTCCCCCGCATGGCCAGGCCATGGGGCAGGGTGATGGGCAGCTGCCTCCAGCGCCGCCCCATGCCAGGGGTGGAGGAGCTGAGCGGTGCCCGCGGGGGATTTGGACAGAGTCAGCTGGGAAGGGGCTCCTTTCTGCACTGGAAAAGGAAAGGGCAGAAGCAGTTTGGTGAAACAACACTTTTTTTTTTCTCTCATTTTCCTTGTTTTATTCTTTCCCCTTGGGCTGGAGCTTCCAAACCCCTGAGCTTTCAAAGCCCAATCTGGAAACCCTGAGTTTCCCTTCAAAGTGAAGGCTGGACAGCCCTGGGACGGGGACACGGGGACAGCTGTGTCCCAGGGCCACCCCACCAGGCACCCAAGGGTCCCGTTTTGCAGGGAGGAAGCTTGGTTCAAAGCTTGGCTGGAAACCAGCAACCTCACAGCCCAGCAGGATGGTGAGGCTGGTCCTTGCACCCCAAGCCGGTGGGACCTGCCACAGCTGAGTGTCAGGAGCAGAGTGCAGTGTGTCTGTCCTTCTGTCTGTCTTGGCTTCTACTGGGCTGGCCACACTGGTGCCTGGGCCCTCTGCACCCTGGGTGTGATTCAGCTTGGGTGGGAAGGAAGGGAGAGACCCAGTGTCCCAGGCTGGTCCTGGGCTTGGGGTGAGGTGTGGGGTGGGTATAGGGGATGGGTCTGGAGGAGGCTGAGGAGGAGGATGGAGACTGGGCAGGAGGATAGAGGCTGTAGGTGGAGGATGGAGATAAGTATGAAGGATGGATATAGAGGATGAGGATGGAGGATGGCAGCTCTGATCATTTCCAAAAGCTCTAATCCAGGCAGCAGAAAGTGCCTGCGAGCTGGAAGGCTCTGTTTTGACCACCCTTCAGTGGCACGGGAGAGCCATCGGGGAGGGCTGGGATCCCAGAACACGTGGGGGAATGGATTGGGCGGATGGGAAGAGGGATTTGCTTGGGAGTTTTCCCAGCAGCTCCAGCCCATAGTGCTGGGGGGTTTGAACCCTCCTGGGTGGCACTGAGGGGATTTGGGTGGTGGGGACGGATGCCAGCGACTGTCCCTGGCCACATCCTGCAGTCTTTCAGTGGGGACACGGTGCAGCGCTCGCCCCAAGACACCTCCTCTCCCCCTCGGCGAGGCCACCGGGCAGCAGGCTGCCAGTGCTTGATGATTTGTGGGTAATTACTGCAGATAATGAAATATTTAACCATCCTCTTTATTACCGGGGGTAGTGCTGAGCCAGGCAGGGAGCCGCTGCCATTTGGGCAGGGCAGTGCTGCCTTTGCTGACGGGTTGGGTGTCGGGTTTGGTGCTGGGGTGAGCTGGCAGAGCTGGGAGGCCCCTGTGTGCTAGCTGATGGATGGAGGTTGTGGTGGTGATGGCCACCGTGCATCCCAGGGAATCACTGGGGGTCTCCTCCGGGGACAGGGAGGGCACAGACCCAGCCCTGGGGTCACAGACTCCTTCTGCCCCAGCGCATTGCCCCCGTTGTCACCAGAGATGTAGGACTGGCTGTTTTCCACCCAGGGCTTTTGCTGTCGATAACCAGAGGGGGGCTGCAGGAGGGGTGGTTCTCTTCCTTTGTTTTCCTGCCCGCATGTGGCTGAGGCAGGGGGGCTGCTGTCAGCTCGCACGGTGGGTGTTGCTCACAGCCGAGGGGACACCAGGACAAAGGTTCCATCCCTGGGCCCACCCCACCTGCCTGCCCCTGCTGTGAGGGGGATATCTCCAAACACATCCTTTTTACGGGGATGGGGAGCGTTTCCTGGTGGGCTTTTCCTGCCTCTCACATCTGCAGGTACCCATCCAGCTGCTGGTTTCTCTCCCGTGCCCCTCCAGGTACCCACCCAGCTGTATGCACGTTCTCAAGGCTTCACAGCAGTGAATTTACCTGCTGCTGGGATCAGGATAAAATTAATTCCCAGTGGGGAAAAGCCAGCAGAGGCTGCTGTGGAAAACATCCTTTCCTTCCCCCTCTCCCTCCCCGAGCCCCTCAGTGGGTGAAGGTTTCCCAGTGGGGAGCATCCCCCAGTTCCAATTTTCCTTCCTGGATTTTGCCTTCACGCGCTGCTGGAGGGAAGAGGAAGAGGAGCCCCCAACCCAGGATTTTCTACAGCATCTCTGCCATCTTTGTCCCACCCTGGGCCATGGAGAGTGCTGAGCTCAGGGGTCCCCCCAGGGCAGGGAGGGCTGAACGGGGCAGTCTCTTGTCATGGGACACCAAATGTGGGTGCTGCTCTGCCTGCTGCAGGCGAGGCGGGGCCGAGGGACCCTCAGGTTGCTCTACCAGGACTGAGCACCCAGGAGGCGCAGGGCCCTGGGCAGCTCCTGCTCCAGCGGCAGCACCTCCTGTGCCTCTGCAGAAATAAAGGCTGCTGGCGCTTCTCTGTGCGGTAATAATGGGGAAAAAAGGAAAAAAAAAAAGCCTTGTAATTAAGCAGTCAGCTGCTGTCCTCCCCGGGCAGGCTCATCAGGAGATAAATGAGTGCGTGGGGCAGCCGGTGGCAGCGGGAAAGCCGGGGATGTCCCCTGGGGATGCCGCAAGGTGGGAGATGCCTTCCTGCCGGACCAGGGCCCCCACCAGCCTGGGGAGGGCTCTGAGGCTTCCCCTCTCCTCAAACAGAAGAGAAACATCCTCCAAACCTGTCGCAGGCGATCCTCATGCCTGCCCCAGCTCTGTCCCTCCTGGCACAGTCACGGGAAGCGCTGACCTGCCTGGTGTGTGTCCCCGGAGCGGCAGAGCGGGGCAGTGGTCCGTCTGTCCTGTCTTCACACCCACACTTGGCTGAGGGATCCGTCCTTCCCCAGGCGAGTGTTCGGCCCCATCCTCCTTGGGCAGCATGTGTCAGACACCCGTGGGCAAGGGTTGGCTGCTTCCCACGTAGGCAACAACGTGCAGTCAACAGCCATCCTTGGAAAAGCCTCTCTGGCAGGGATGGGAACACCCCAGGGAAGTGTCTGTGGGCAAAAGCCATGTCTTGGATCCCAAAGGCATCTTGCAGAGCCAGGGAGGGTGCTCTGCCTTCGCCCCTGATCCTTTCTCTTTGTCTAGAACTGTGCAGGAGAAGCGTTTGCGGGAGGTCCCGGTGAAGCCCAGGTGCCGGGAGCTCAGGCAGCAGATCTCCAGTGCGAGCACCCTGTGCTGGAGATGGCGCCTGTGCTTTGGGCAGGGGACCTGGGCCGTCGCAGGAGGGGGACACCGAGGAATGTGTGTGCTGATGGCCTGAGGTCACTGGGACGGGCTGTGTCTGTCTGGTTGATTCAGGAGATTTGGGAGCATCTCCTCCCCCAGGCCCAGGGGGTGTCAGCGTGGCAGTGCCACTCGGGAACGGTTGTCCTCTTCCAAGGGGTTATTTTTGGAGCCAAGTGAGGACACATTGAATGTGGTGGTGGGAGGAGGCAGAGACATGTGAAGGTGAAAGAGCAGGGAGAAGGCAGGCAGCAGCTGGTGGAGAGCCTCACCTCTGCTTGCAGCCAGCACTGGCCATGGCCAGAGGGTACTGGGCCGCTGCCAGAGGGTACCAGACCACTGCTGGAGGGTACCGGGCTACTGCTGGAGGATACCAGGCCACTGCCAAAGGGCACTGGCGGGCATTTGCTGGCTGGGCAGACGTCAGGATGTCCCATGGCTGTGTCCCCACCGTCCAGTGCAGCTGGGAGGTCTGAGGTCTTTGGGTCCATCCCTTTGCTGGATGGGGACTGTGCTTGGCAGTGTCCCCAAAGGGCTGTGAAGTTGGATGCCAATCCCTGCTCCAAGCCCTTACCAGCTGACAGTGAGGCCATGGGGCTCGGAGGGACCCCTGCCTGCCTGTCCTGCTGCACCACACAGCTCTGGGAGCTGCAGACCCACACACTCTGCCAGGCTTTCCCTGGTACAAGGCTGATGCAGAAGATCCTCCTCTCTTCCCCATGAGGTAGCTCTCATGCCTGGCTGATGGGAGTAGCTCCAGCCTTGCTTTGCAGGTGGCAAGGGGCAGGAAGGGTGGCTGGCAGAAGACCCAGGTCTCTCAGCCACCATCCCCATCAGCCTGCTGTGCCCACACCTCTTCAGAGGTAGATTTTACCTTCGCATCCTGTCAGGGTCCCCTCGCTGCTGTGGGGTCAGAGGGAAACTGGGGCAGGGCCTGACCCCCGACTCTTTGTCTCCCTCCCAGACGCTGCTGGTGGTGAGGCTGCCCGCACCAGTATGGCTCTCTACAACAACGGGGCCGATGTGCCTTCACCCCAGGAAGCCTCCAACGGCTTCTCGCAGCCCGGCGCCTCGGGCACGTGGCACAAGGGCGAGGAGGAGGTGCGTCTGGTGGAGCCCAGTCTGGTGAAGAAGGCTCACCGGGAAATCCTGGACCATGAGCGCAAGCGGCGGGTGGAGCTGAAGTGCATGGAGCTGCAGGAGATGATGGAGGAGCAGGGGTGAGTGGTAGGCAATTGGGGCTGGAGATGGACCCCTTGGCTTGGGATCCTTCTGACCTGCTTGAACCTTGTTCTCTCCCTTTTTCCCCTCTTAAAAAAAATACTGTGGTGTGCAAATGTCCCCACTTGGAATTGAATCCACTCTTGGGTGAACCAGACAGCTCTGGGCCACACTGGTGGGTTGGTTTTTGAAGGTAAATGCCTCCAAGAAATGCAGAACTAGGAGACCTTCATCCACACGTGCTGGAAGCTCACGCTGGCCCCTCCACTTGGAAATCTGGGCTCCCGGTTTGCTGTGCTGGGAAGACTGAGGCAGGGAGGAGGAGCAAGTTGCTTGTGGTCACAGAAAGCATTGGTGCCACCCATCCCGTGCCCTGCATGCCTGGGCTGAGAGATGGTCCCCATCTCATGTTGGGGAGATGAAGAAGAGCTGGGGGTCAGTCCAGGGCGAGGCTGTTTAGGGGCTTCAGTCTGTCCTGCCTCCATTCTCTCCTCCCAGTTTTGGGGTGAGAGAATCCCCCCCATTGTGCCATGCCCCTGGCTGGGCACCACAACCTGCTCCCCAACCTCCTCTCTTCCCTGGGAAAACAAAGGGCTGAGGGTAAACTGGAGGGGCCAGAGAACATCCCTGCCTGTGTGGGCAGGAGGGGCTGGGGCGCCAGTGAGCAACCCTCCATCCTCACCAGACCCACGGCCATGCTGCCCCGAAGCTCTGGCAGCAGCCAGATCCCCTGACGGCTCCCTAAAGCCTGATGGATGGAATGAATTCTTCGGCACACGCTGGTAGATGGGGACTGGTATCAGCTGGGGAGAAGGGAAATGGATTGAGGGAAGGCTTCGCCAAGGCTTTCATTAAGAGTGCAAGCGTGACCTAGAATTAAATTGTCTCACACAGCCTGGAATAATGATTGTGCCTAATTTGTCATTATGGAAATAAATAAGGCTGACCTGGCGCCTTGGGGAGCTCGGAGCCTCCTGTCAGGTTCCCTCGCCCTGCTCGGGCTCTTACTGCAGGTAGTATCATTACCCCGATGGGTAATACCAATATTGCAACCGGCGTTGTTGTTCTTACCATAATTGCCTTGGCTATTATTAAAGGTATTAATAACGATGATGAAATGATAATATAATTACAGTAATAATCTTGGTCAACCTGGTTAATCCTCTGCCTGCTCCTCCCCTCCACGCAGGGGTTCTCCCCGACATGGGGTTACACGGGAAGCTCTTTGCACCCCTGGGGTTTCTCCCTGGGCCAGGGGCCGCATCCTGTCCATGGCCTCAGGGGAGCCCTTGGCCAGGGCAGAGCCCCCCGGGGTTCAGGGCAGTGACCTCCGAGGGACTTCTGCAGGGACTGACCCTCTTCCCTTGGCTCCTTAAAGGCGGGCGGCTCCTCCTGCCCGCCCCGCGTCGCTTGCTTGGGGCTGCCCGTGCCGCTCTCCCCTGCCCGCAGGCTGGGTTTCTTCTCTGGAAAAGAAGCGTCAGCAATTTTTGTTGCTTTTCCAAACCCGTTCTGTGTGTTCAGTGCAAAACCAAAGTCCCTTCAAGGGGTTTTAAGCAGCGCAGGGAGGTGCAGGAGGGAAGAGGCTGGCGGGGTACTTCTGCCTCCATCACAGAGGGGCTGGGTGCAGGGGGTTCCTCTCCTTGGATTTTCCCCCTGCAGATTTTCTAACAGCCCAGACACAGTGGCCCATCTGTCACCTCCTGTTTGGCCTTACGTCCCCTCTCCGGGAGCATCAGCCGCGCTCATGATCTGCTGCAGCAAATGTTCGGCTTCTTGGGCGGACATCTCCCTGCTGGCTGCCTGATGGCCACGGGATCGCCGGGGCCGGTGGCTCCGTCCCCGCGGGGTGGCCGCGTTCTGCCCGGCTGGGCTCAGCACTGTCAAGGGTTCTGTGCAGAGCAGCATCTCGGGGTGCTGCCCCAGTGCCAGGCCAGGGGAGGCAGCTGGGCTGCCTCAGTGACCCGGGCTCCTCCCGCCCGGGTCCTGGCCATCAGGGAATTAATGAGAGCCTTTCAGTGCAAATGAGCTCGTTAATATTAATTCCTCTCTCCTCGCTGTGCCCTCTCATGGCACTGCAGTGGGCTGGGTGCTGCCATGTGCTTCTCTGTACCAAAGCCACCCAAGGACACTCACGGTGCTGTGAGAGGCATCGCCATCCCCAGCGTGGGCTCAGCAAGGTGCCAGAGCTCAGCCAGGCTGTGAGACCCAGTTTTCTGGGCTTGTTACTGGGGGTGATGCTGATGGGCCACGATGGTGAGGATGGGCCAGGAGCAGCCCCTGGTGTGGGTGAGGATGGGGACACACATAGAGCCCACCCCCTTCCCTCTCCAGCGTGGTGGTGACAGGGGGCCCTCTCCCTTTGCCCTGTCTCCAAGGATGATGCCAAGAGCACCGCGGGTCCCTCCGCCACATCCCTGTGGACATTCTGGGGGGCTCAGGTGCTGCTGGGCTGCTGTGGGCTGCAGCACAAGGCTGCCCGCCCAGGGCTGTCACCCGTCCCTCCTCAGGGACACTTCAGGGCCGGATGGAGTGCCGTGTTTGCCGCGGCGGTTCTCAGATGCCAGGGCCGGAGTGATTAGTGTCTCTCGTTAATAACCCTGCAGCGGCCTGAGTCAGCGCTCGGCGGTAGCGCAGAGCTGGCTCGGCTGCCGGGCCCTGGCCCAGCGCGGGGACGAGCGAGGGAGGCTCCCGATGGGATGGAGGCACCAGACACAAACCCCAGCGCAGCCAGCTGCGATGCTGGTGCTGCTGGGGGGGTTCAGAGACAGCGTGCTCCAAACACCAGGGCAGCGGGAGGGAATGGCAACCTCATGGTCATCCTCTTCTTCTACCCCTTCCTGATGTCCCTTCCTCTGCCAAGCGCTGCTTGGAGGAGCAGGCAGGAGACAAGAGGGCATGGACAGTGGGGACAGGGGACCGAGCAGAGAGACCTGCTCTCCTCCAGGCTCTGATGACTGTCACCATGCTACATCTCCTTCTGAGCATCCCCTTGGGCCACGTGTTACTCCTGAAGATATGGGGGAGCTCAGCAGGCCCCTGGGGAGCCCACGCTCTGGCCACGGCAGCCCTGACTGCATCTTTGCCCATCCAGGTACTCCGAAGAGGAGATCCGGCAGAAAGTGGGGACGTTTCGGCAAATGCTGATGGAGAAGGAAGGTGTGCTCACCAGGGAGGACCAGCACGGGCGCCAAATGTAAGTGAGGCAGCTCTGAGTTGACCTGTTTGTGTGTCCTGCCTGACCCTCATCCCAGAGAGACACAGCCCAGATTGCCTGAGTGGGTGGATGGATTGATATGAAGAAGGTACACAACGCAGGGGCTGGGTAGATGGATGGGCACAGAGAGGGTATAGAGGGAGGGAGAGAGGTGTCAGTCAGTTGGATGAATGGTTGGATGTTTGGTTGATTTGATGCTTGGTTGGTTGATTTGGTGGGTGGTTGTTTGGATGAATGGTTGGATGTTTGGTTGACAGTGGTTGGTTGGTTGGTTGATTTGGTGGTTGGTTAGTTGGTCAGTCGGTTGGTCGGTCAGTTGGTCAGCTGGAGGCAGGGTCTGCCTCTTTGAGGCCTTATCCTACCACTGGAGAGGTTAGAGATTATCCTGCACTGGTCTTTTGGAGACCTCAGGGTGCTGTAGAGAGGCCAGCAGTGCAATGCTCGTTTCCTAGATGATGAAACTGAGTGCAGAAGGCCTTGATGCTTGGCTCACCCTACAGCCAGCAGCAGGGACCACGCTGCAGGTTTGCTGTGCCTCACCACTGCCTGCTCCTGCCTCTCTTTGGGTCAACTCCTGCTCTCCCCAGGGCTGAAATTGCAGCTTCTGCCTCCAGCCAGCCGAGGGCACTGGTTTCCAGTCCTTGCTGTTAACACCATAATGCAGAGTAGTCCTGTCCGAGGGTGTGGAGCTGGGGTAACAGCTCTGCTGGCGATGGGCCAGCAGGTTGGCTGCTGCTCTATAACTCCAGAAACACCAGAGTTAGCAATACTAGTCATTAATAGGAGTAATAATAATTTCTGTTGCAAGGGGCACAGGCTGGATCGATTGCTTGACCCTCTTCTCACCTGGGTAGACCCAGAGCTTGGGTCTCCATCAGGCTGTTGTGACTCCAAGGAGACCCACGAAGAAGCCTCTCCAAGGAGCTCCTGCTCTGTGCCTGTTCCTCCTAACTGCTCCTCATGCTGCCTGGTCCCTGGGGGCTGCTCCTGCCCTGGAGGGGGTTGGGGCTCGGGTTAGGTGTCCAGGGCAGCCCAGCTCCTGCTGGGGATGTGGCACTCCCTCCTCCTGCCCTGCACGGGACTGTCCCTGGCCCCAGGAGGGTCCACCCTGGCTCGATGATGATGATTTATCTCTGCAGCGCTTAATGGCCCCGGCAGCGTGGCTGGCTCGGCACACACCATCCATCAGCCTGGAAACCAGGTCACTTGGGACAGGAATAGATGCTGCAGGTTCACTGAATATTAATGCTTTGTTAGGGTCAGGAAATCGGAGCGAGGCAGAGGCAGGGAAGCTGTGGTGAGGGGAGAGCCTTCCTGCCACTGCTCTACCAGGCAGGGAGGGACACCAGGCAGGCTGGTCCCAGCCCAGGATGTGACATGTGGCCCTGGGGCAGCATCTGGGGTCCTTCTCCAGGACAGGAAAACCAAGGCATGGGGAAAACCAACCTGCCCAGGTCGCCACGAGCATCAAGCCCAAGGTGTTAACAAGTGGCCTTTAACCCCCAGGGCACAGGTCATCTCCAGGGCATCTTCCCAAGCAGGCTCATTAGAGCTGCTGCTGTAATGAGCACAAGGAGAGCATTGGGAAGCCAAAGGTGTGCTAAGGTTACCCAGGCAGCCCAAGCTGTCACCTTTGCGGGTTTGCTTTTGCCAAACGAAGGGTAATCATTAAAGATTAGCCCAGGGGCTATAAATAATAGTGCTGAGCTGGAAGGAACAGCTCCCAGCGAACAAGGGGTTGCTTGGAGGAGAGCAAAGCTGGAGGCTCTGGGAGGAGGCTGGCAAGAGTCCAGAGGAGGTGGCTCTTCAAGTAGCAGGGGTCTGAACTACTGATGCTCCTCCTAAATGGTGTCCTGGGTGCAAAAGGTCTGTGCTGATTGAAGAGGCTGAACAAGGGAGTTTAAGAAACTTTAAATAAAGATCCGCAGCCCTGGTAGTGCTTGGGAGAGTACTCGGCAAAACAGCTCATGAGCTGGGCCTGCTCTAGCACCTCTCTGGACTTTCACAGCTCGGTTGTTGGCTGCTGGGACTGAGTCTGAACCAGCTGGTCTCGTCTCAAAGCAGATGCGACAGCTCAGCATCATCTGCAGAACTCCCCAGGGGAAACCGAGGCACCGAGCAGAGCCGTGACCAGCTGAGCCCCCGCCTCGCTCTCGGCTCTCCTCCAGCTCCTGCCTCTGTGCGTGCTCACCCGGTGATACAGCCCGGTCCCCGAGGAGTAGCTGCTCGATGGATAGGCTGGTGGGATTGGAAACAAACATGAGCGTGTGCTGGGCAGGGAGGAATAATTGGGGCAGCACAAGCCCGTCTTGAACCGCTGAGCACAGCTAATGAGCGAGATGCTGGCAGCAGGCTCTGGCGCGCAGCGCTGCCCGCTCGTGGAGCAGAAAGGCCGACAGGGAATTATCCCTGCTCGCCTCTCTCCTTTCCTCTTTTCTCCCTCTTCCCACGGTTGAGTGGGTGGTTGAAAGGCTGTTCCTGCCCTTGGGGCATGGCCAAAGCAGGAGTCACTTGGAGAGGGCCCAACAAGCCATGGCCACGGGGCAGAAGGGAGCCCGAGGCCTGCTTGAGCAATCATCTGCGGTCAGGAGCTGGGTGCCTTGCCTGTAGTTTTGCTCCAAACCATTTTTAATTGGGTTAAACAGCCCGGGGCCTGCCTCTGGCCAGGGTTGCCAACACGTGCTGCTGACGGATCTGCTGCCTGGGGCTGGGAACGTCCCTTCACTCAGCCCGAGGCACCGGCCAGGCCGCCAAGGGCCCAGTGCTGTGGGGGCTGCTCTTCTCCACCACCATCCTCAGCCACATGCCTCCCGTCTGGGAAGGGCGGAGGAGACCACAGTTAGCTTTCCGAGGGCAAATGTTCCTTGGGAAGCAAGCGCCCAGGGTGGTGTGATGTGGGCGCCCTCCAGGCACAGCCCCAGTTCCCTCCAGAGCACCTGGGTGTCCCTGTCCTGGGGGGAGGTGTCTGACACCCCTTGAGAACAAATGAGACGCTCCCAGCGGGGTTTGATGCTGCTCCTGAGGCTGATGGCAGAGCAGGACCAGGAAGGTGGGAGGTGGCAGGGAGAGGCTGGGCAGGACCTCCTGGGTCCCTCCTGCCTGCCTGGTCCAGCTGCCAGGCCTCTGCCAAGCCCTGCCTGCAGCCCTGGTAGTCAATGGCAACCTCCCTCCGGTTTCCATGGCAGCAGGAAAAATTAATGCTGACGAAGTCAGTCTGGAGGGAGAGGAGACCCTGCTGGCTCCATCCCTGGCATTCTCCCACCCCATCTCACCTGGCCCAGGGTGGGACATCACCCGGTGCCTGCCTGAAGCTCCAGTGCCTGGCTGGTGGCATGCTGGGGTGGTGGCCTCAGAACCCAGATCCTCCTGGGCAGCTCCTGCTGGCAGGAGAATAATCACCCAAACCCCACAAGCCTCCTGCCAGCTCCTGTCACCCTAATCCAGCCCTGCCACCTACCTGGGCTGACCCCAGCCTCCCACTCCGCCCCAGCACCTGGGCAGTGCCAAAAAAGGGGCTCCGAATGATGACAAGGCCAGACCCTGTGAGCAGATGGTGGCCTGAGCCCCACGGTGTCCCTGTGCCAGCCCGTGAGGGACTCCTGCAGGGACAGAAGCCTCGGGAAGTCCCAAAGCAGATCCTTACCATGGGACTTTGCTGCCTGTGGACCTCAGGTGACATGACCAAGGTCCTCTGGGGCTGCTGCAGCAGAGGGGATGTGCCCCAGCTCCTGTAGCTGCACTGGGGCTGCCCCAGGCTTCCCCACAGCCGCTCCGCTGGGAGATGGGGAATGGGGAGCCCCGAATGAATCCTGTCTTTCCTCCTCCGGCAGTGTGATAGAAAACCACCACGGGGTGGACGGGGAGGAGTACGCGGTGGAGTACGGCGACTACGAGGAGGGCTGCCTGCTGCAGTGCGACTGCTCGGCCGAGTGCTACCGCCAGGACAGCGGCCACCGCGAGTACAGGTCCAGCCGCACCCGCAGCAGGAGCTTTGGGGAGCGGGTGTGCGTGGGGTCCCCGTCAGGGGACATAGAGGCCAGGGGCTCATCCCTTCTTCCCCCAACCCTGCCCTCTTTCTCCCGCAGGTTGAAAAGGCGCTCGAGCAGCTCCACCTCTCCTCCACCCAAGAAGAAGAAGAAAAAGAAATCGGGTCATCGCCGGAGCCGGTGAGTCCCCAGCTGTCCCTGCACTGTCACCCTCTCCCAGGAGGGCAGCTGTCCTCCCAGCTCAGCCCCTCCGTAGGCTCCAGTGGGGCAAGTCTCACCACTCTGGGGGGCAGTGAACCCCCAGTGTGCACCCTTAAGAGGTGCAATACATCTGTGTGCACCAGTGGTGCAACCGGCACACGCATGCACAAACACACCCACAGTGCTATGGGACATGCCACCAGCCCGCCCAGCTGCATGCACTGGTGGGACCAGTCCATGCTGTGAAGGAGCTGGCTGCCTCAGTGCACAGCACTGGGCAGGATTTTGCTCCCAGAAGGGTCTGGCTCCGTCTACACACTGGTCCCCTCCGCGGTTAGTGCTGGCCACCTGAGCAGGACAACGTCCCTAATGTCCCTTTCTTCTCTGCCTTCTCCATGGCAGCAAAAAGAGGAAACCTGGCTCGGAACGCAGGTGAGTGCCTGCCGGGCTGGGGGGCTGCGGGGTTCCCGCTGGGTTTGCAAGGCCACCGGCCACAGGATGGCTTCCACCACCCACTGTCTCTGGAATGCAACTGGGAATTGGCCACCCAGTGGTCTGCTGGAGGCTGCAGAGCCCATGAGGTGGCAATGGGACACAGTAGGATTTGGGCGTTCTGGCACCAAAGGCAGACAGAGCCCTTTGCCAAACCCCCTTTCTATCCCCCACCTCAAATCACCTCAGGAAAGAACTCCACACGGTGTTCTTGCATCTGTCCCATGGGAGGTCCTGGGGAGGCCGGGTGCTGAGGGGAACCTGGCCATGGAGGTGGGGCTGGGGAGTCCCTTGCTCCTCCCTCAAGGGCATCCACTCTCCCCTGCCCCAGCTGCGACAGCGCTTCACCCATCCGCAAGGAAAAGAAAAAGAAGACTGGAAAGAAACACAGACGAGACAGGTAGGATGGAAACCATGTCAGCTGGGGACAGCGGGGCTGGCTGGGGACAGTGGGGCTGGCTGGGGACAGTGAGGCTGGCTGGGGACAGTGGGGCTGGTTGGGGACAGTGGGGCTGGTTGGTGTCTGCCCAGGCTCTTGGGCTGGGGCAGGATGGAGGCATGGACAGGGATGGATGCTGACAACTCTTCATGGGGCCATCACCTCACAGCCACTGTCACCCACCCCATCCAGCAGCCCACCTTGCACCCCTTGCCCCCACCGCTGGGGCTGCTTGGCCTTCGCTCCCTACTGGCCACTTCAGCCCATCTCCATCTCTGCCTCCTCTTCACCCCTCAGGTCTGAGTCAGGGTCGCGGAAGAAGAGAAGACACAGGTGAGAGCGATGGCTTCTGGGAGCCCCCCACTGCCACAAGCACTGGCTGCCAGCGTCCCCTGTTCCGGAGCCCCTGTCCCCTGCCCTCCCACTGTCCCCATCCCCTCCCCATCGGGCACGGTGGGTGTGACCGTGGGCTGCCATCCCCTGCTGTGTGTCCGTCTGTCCTTCGCCTGGTGAGTGTCCCCCTCACCCCACGGCCAGGCACTGCTGGGCATCCCCCACCCTTGGAGGTGGCACAGATCCACTCTGGGTGACTGTTGGGTCCCACGTGGCCCTGATTGTCCTCGCGGGGGGGCGGGGTGATGTTGGGCAGCCATGGCCAGGGCAACCCTGGCTGACTCCCCACTCTGCAGATGCCTTCTGCTGGCACTGCTATTTTAGGGTGAAAGAAGTAAAAACCATGCAAAGGGTGCCTGGGTGGGCAGAGGGGCTCCCAGGGGGCTGACAAAGGGCAAGGCAAGTGGGGGGGGTGACAAAAGGCCCGAGCCTTGTGGATGCTGGGCAGAGCTGGTCCCCCCTTCCCACTGCCAGCCCCTCCCACCTCACTGACCAGGACGTGGCCCCACGGTCCCCCAAAGCCAGCTGGGATCCCACCGTGGTTTGAGGCTCGGTGGAGCCCAGCTCCAGGCAGGTCCTCCCATCGCTCCTCCCGCAGCCTCGGTGGCTCTGGGGGGGCCCAGAAAGCCCCTTCCAGGTGCTGCCTCCGCTCCCATCTCTGCAGCTTTCGTCTCCTCCCGCAGGTCCCGAAGCCCCAAGAACAAACGGAAAGAGAAAAACAAAGAGCGTAAGAGGTGAGGGGCTGGTATGGCAGGGGGAGGGGGGCAGTGTACCCCCTGTGTACCCCCCCCCGGCGGCTCAGCCTGCCCCTCGGTCCCCCGGCCGCGCTCTCCGCAGGTCCCGCAGCGAGTCCCCAGTCTGGCGCTCGCACCGGCGCAGCTCCTGCAGCTCCCACAGCACCTCGCTCTCCTCCGACGACAGCGGCTCCAAATCCCCCGGCAGGTAGGGACGGGTCTGGTGCAGACCCCCCGGTCTCCATGATGGGGGACCCTTGGGGGCAGAGGGCCAGGGAGGTGGGTGGCAGAGGGGTCTTCATGATGGGGACCCTTATGGGAACTGTGTGATCTTTAAGATCCCTTCCAACCCAAACTGTTCTATGACTCCACGGAGGGCAGGGAGGTGGGTGGC
>JANHFY010013645.1:1378-11454 GCA_027560095.1 Chloroceryle inda
TCTCTCCAGAGCAGGAGACTCCACAGCCTCTCTGGGCAGCCTGGCACAGGCTCCCACACCCTCACACCAAAGAAGTTCTCCTCATGCCTCTTCACCTCAGCTCCACAGCATCTATCAGTATCTTCTCATGCCAGTAGGACAGAAATTACTGGGTCTGTCAGAGCAGTGCCCGAGACAAATGAGACTTCCATTTCTGTCCCATGTACACACAGGAGCAGTAGGAAAGAGGCCAAGGGTCTTGCCAAAGTCTCCACATCCCACACGGCTCCCCATTGGCACCGTGCCTGCGGGGATGCGCAGCAGGAATCCACACCTCCCGTGGTCAAAATGTGGGAAACAAAGCTCCATCTCCAGCTCTTGTAATGAGCTTCAACTCATCATTATGCCAGGGAAGAAAAAAAAAAAAAACACAAAAGAACCCCAGACTCATTTCATAACCCAGGCCATTTCCGCCGGTTCATGGTTCAGTCCCACATCTAATTCAAAGTTTTGATTCTGATTTTCAACACCTAGTTTCCCTTTTCATGACAAGCTGAAAGAACCTGATGTTCCCTGGGACCTTGAAGCTGTTCCCCTCCAAGGTGAGTCTCTCCACTTGCTGGAGGCACAGCATTCTTACCAAAGCTCCTTATCAGAAGCAATCAGAATAAAAGCTAGCCTGACAGGTTTCAGAGCTCGAAGCAATTGAATCGGTCTGTTTGCAAAATAATTCCCCCAATAATAGAAGATTAACAATAAAAATTCCATGTAAAAGGGCAGCTGGACCTAAGGGCATCCAAAAGCCAATTGAACTTTGAGCTAAAAGACTGAGTCTTACAGTTTTATCAGGAAGTCAGATTCTGCAGAATGACATTAGAAGGACAAAATAAAATATCTTTCAAATCAAAGCGAAAGGGGAGAGGATAAAAAATTCTAAATTTACAGGGAAGGAAATTCTAGGAGAAACCAGAATCATTTCCTTAACTTTCAAAAGACTTGAGATGCAAGATGGTTGCTTGGTTTTACCAGATGGTGCCATCCCACCAAAAACAAGCCTGCAGCCTTCAAAGACGGTGCAGTTTTATTGCTCATCTAGTCCCCTGCTAGGCGATGGAAATCCAGGAGACCCTCACCATAACCTACAGAATTTTAGGAAACACAGCCCACTCGGAGTTGACGTCAAGTGACCCTTATAGTATCTTCTGGTTTGCTCGCTGCCAAGCGAGGGGCGATTAAAACCTTGGGCTAATCTTGTACCTGAACTTACACAGCACCGCAGAGCAGAAGGAGCTCACCATGCCCTCCGCTCAGCCCTCAGCCACCTCACCCCTGGGGCAACACCCATAACCCACAGGCACCTGGGATGGTCCCTGCAGGCTCTCAAAGCCAGCTGCCCTTGAGTGCAAGAGCCAACAGGCTGGAGTAGAAACCATCCCCTTGATGGAGCTGCACCCAGCACAGACCTTACTCCAAACCCAGCACGGGCTCCCAGGTGAATCCCAGCACTTCCCAAGCCCCATCCTCTCCTGCAATGCTCAGTGTGCCATGTGCACCAGGCATGGTTCTCCTCAAAGGCTGCAGCACAGCTCCCAGATGGTGTTTCTTGTTCTGAAGGACCAAGGTACCACAGGCTCAGTCCAAAGCTCTTTGATAAACAAAAGGTGGCATTCATTTTCTGGAATGTTAAAGAAAAAAGCTAAAAGGTGGAGTAAACTGAGCACTGGGTCCAAAAAAGTAACCTGGATTTTAAGTATCAAATCAATTACAGAGGAGAGGCAATCAGAAGGCGATCTGAGAATTTCCCTTAAATGGGGAGACTTGTGCTAAAGGACTGGGAGGCCAGAGGTCTTGCTTTACCATGGTGATGTGGGGCACGTCCCAGCCCAAGGCTTTGACTATTCTAGCTAGAAAAAGGGGCAAGAATAATAATCCATCTCCTTACCTCGCAGACACGTTGCCATGCTTAATACACTGGGCTGTACGAAGTGCTTTGGATGTCTCGGATGAAAAACGCTCTAGGAAGGCAAAAGGAAAACAGTGTTAGGAACTCTTGGCCTTTCCAGCACTCCGTGTGCAGATGATAAAATCTGTGCTGTGTGATACCCCCAGGAGCACGGCCGCCTGTTGCTCTAAACAGGGTTTAATATTTAGGACAAGGTCCCCTAAAAGCCCCAAGAGGACGGCAGCTCCGCTAACCCCGCGGGAGTTTGTGATGTTATTCACACGTGCGGAGACCGAACAAAGCGAGGTTGAGATTTCCATTCTCTCTGGGGGTGGGGAGGAATGTTTTCAACAACTGCATATTTGGTTTTATTTTACTTTTCCATGAATAGGAGGGAGATTGGAATCATCTGCCAAGTAAGCTTTTATGCTGGGCATATATAGGATTCCCTCCCCTGGAAATCCTTCTCTTCCATCTCACAGGGGAAAAAACCCAAACTCAACAAAACTCTGTTTTGTGGAATTAGAACAAGCATGTCTCAAACAGTTACAGAAGTTTGTAGTATCTCCAAGACTGCTGGATACTTCCTTCCCCACATCCAGGGAAAGAAAATAAAATAAATGTAGAAAGCCTGGATACATTTCCTGGTTATTTTCAGCCTGAAACTTTCCCACATATGTAATTTATGGACAGAATATTGCAAGATACTTCAGAGAACATTTCCCCTCTGTGTTACACAAATAATCTGAAGTCATTTTTATGTTTGACAAGCATTTACTCACTAAAATAGAGCACTCTTCCCAAACTTGGAAATAAAGTTCTCACATTTTTCGGTGAAAGAAAAGGATTAAAGATTATATTGAAAGAGCATCATTTTCACACCGGGTGAATAGACTACAGCAGTTCCCAGGGGATCAGCTGCATATATTTAAACTCTTCCCACAAGACAACCATTGTTTCCTTCAAGCCTCCCTGCCTTTTTTTTCCCCCCGTCATGACAGGTTTCCACACTTCATCTCGCCTCCAAATCCCAGGGATGCTGAACTGGATGATGAACCAATAAATTATGAAGTCTGCTAATTAGGCTACGGCTAACAACCTTGTTTTGGCTAATGAAACACCTTGCTGTGGTGCTGGGAGCTGTGCACTGACCTGCTCTCTACATCCAGTCCTTATACAGCAGGAAGCAGCATTCTTAATGGAGACAACTGCAAAACAGTCGGAGGAATTACACAGCCTCTCAAGATCCATCTCCTAGACCTGCTGAGCCGTCCAACTCTCCTCAATTCTAGGTAAGTTCTTCCTGGATGCTCCAGCCAGCGTGTCACTATTCCCCCCATGATAAGCTGGTGTAACCAGTGGGTTTTACAGGTCTGGTGCTTTAAGGGAACCAGATTTCACAGAGTTTTGGCCGCACAACCCAACTGCTGCGGAATGGTCAGAGCGTGCTTATAAACTTCTGCAGTGCAAACAGTTTGCAACTTAACCAAAGGTATTTTTTTAACCCTATATCTACTTGATAACCTAAGTGCTGTCAAGACAGAGTTCTACAATTCCCAGCACATCAGAAATCACCCCGGGGTTTCATCCGCCTGCTGTCCCAGAACACACCAGTGCTGTACATAACACTTCATGAGACTTTTAAGTTGTAAGCATTTGAACACTTCCAGCATCTTAACATTGCTAAGACAGATTTGTAAGAATTCTGTTTCTAGCTTTACAAGACTGAAATATTGTGCTAAAATAAACAGCACCCTGCATATATGGAATAAATGGCTTCCTATAACAAATACGGACACACTCATTGGCACGGTGATGCTGTCAGAGCTGGTCATTTTCAAGTGTTCCTTAACCAGCTTCCAGAGCTGTGACAGATTTTCAAGGCTGTGGTGATGCTACAGAAAAAATAACTTGTTATAAAATTCTGCTAAACATAGAAATATGTATTTCTGTCTGAAGGGGGTGCAGACTAAACGGAACAGAGTGAGGGACTGCAGGATAGGGGCTCTAAGAGTGTCACGTTGGAAGGGAAATTCGGACTAGAGCAATAAATAAGCACAAAGTCACCGTCCCTCAAAGTCTCCCAAAATCCTTGAACGTCCAAAGGTTCCTCCCAGGTACCTGCAAATCCACTCCACGCACATTTTAACAGAGCCAGCAGCTTCCCCAGCCTGCATTTTCCAAGCTCCCCTAACGTAAGGAGAGCTTCCATTAAATAAATCCACAGCGCTCGGCACCGGTGCCTCCTGAGCACAGCACAACACGTTTGAGCCCCAGGAGGAGCCCGGCAGGATTAATGTGCACGCTGTCACACCCCACACCACCAGCACTGCTCCTTCTCGCCGGGGCACTGCAAGTTCACTGCCAACGTTTGCCACGGACACGACCACAAAGTTTTTCTGTGCAGAACACCCCCAGCTCCCTCGGTCACGGAGCAGCCAGCAGCAGTCACCCTGCATTGCCTACGCTCTCCAAAACCTCCTCCATTATTTAATATTTGCATCTACTCAACTCCTTTCCATGCAGCCGTTTACTCATTATTGCAAATGCTACACGAATGCATGTTTAAGCTAGTTACTCATACCTCTCAGAAGAGAAGCCTCTGAAAAACATGAATAATTGAAGGCAAATTGTCGCTCTTTAGAGAAATTCTGATCAAATCCAATAGAGTTGTCAGTCCCCCTTCCATCCCCCTGTCTCTGGTATGCGAGGCCGCTGGCTCGGTGCGCAGCCTTGTCAAACCAACCGTACAGCCTATTCAGTTGCCCTGGAGTTGTCATGTGGAATCAAGCAAACAAATATCTTCTCTCCATTTCCCCCAACTCCGGCGCTCAAAAACAGATCAGAACAAATTCTTCACAAAGCTTTAACTTGGGCAGCAGCTTGAGCGAAAACACCGCGAGCTTGAGATGGAATTTGAATTAGTTAAAGGGATTTATCAACAGCCAGTGGTTACATTCAGTTAATTAATAACTTGCTTAAGAGTAACAAGGAAATTGCAGAAGTTAATATTCCTTATGGGGCCTCTTCTAGGAGGCTGGGGAGAAGGCTGGACCCTTATGGTGTCTTGGGAGGAATGTTAGCCAACAGAAAACCCAGGACACTGGAGGAAAAGGATCCTTTCAGTTGTCACCTGTCACACCTCCCCAAATGACAGAGCTTCAGCCAGCTCTTTGAAAGCTGAACTGCCAGGTGGAACCAGTGCCCAGGACCTACCTGAACACCTCCAACGCTTGGCAGCTGCAGCAGAGGAGGGATTTCTAAATCACCCCAGTGACATTCTGCAGGCAAGCTGAACCTGCTGCCCTTCCACCTTCATCACTCCTGTGCGCCTGCCCCCTTAACTTTCACCTGATAAATAAATTCCACATTCCCAGTGACTCAACCATAGCTAAAGCTTACCCTAAACAGACCCCAAAGATCTCAAGAAGCAGATACTGGCCACGTCCTCCTCTCCTGGGAGAGCACAGCAGCAGACCCTCACTGGGAGTGTCCCAGCACTGGCATTTTTCTAATAGCAGCCAAAGTAACATCAAATGATCCAACTCTCTGGACAGCAAAGCATAAGGTCAAGCACTCTTAAGCAGCTGCTGGAAGAAAAGACAGACTGTTTGCCCAAAGAGAACGAGTTTGTACCATTCTTGTTGGGGCTTTTGTCCTTTCCCAGTAAGGAAAGCATTTATAAATGACACAGTTTCAGAAAATCCTCTCCATTGAACAGGCATTTGGTCATCAGAGTCCTCAGTCTCGATGGCAAATCCTCCAGCTTTTTTGCCCCTGTTCATTCCACCATGGCCTCTACAACCAAACACCAAATCAAGGGGGGTGGACACAGACTTTTAATGATGTTACGTCATCGGCGTTTAAATAAAACGCAATTGTGTGCACTCTGCATCTTCCTTTTAACTCTGTGTATGAAAGAACACAGCTGGCTCCTCTCCTACCTCTAGGAGACTGTAAAAAACCTTGCAAGCTGATAGCAGAACATAAATATTCTCTCTCTAAAAATCATTTTCTAAACGAGATTTAAGACAAAAATGACAATGTTTCAAAAGACAGCACAGTCTAACTAGGGGACCATAAATGAAGGTCTTGGGTTTTACTTCTGCATCTGATAACTACTGAAGTCACTGTACAGTGGGAATCAAGAGGTTGAGTCCTTCACTACTTTGGACTTTTAATAACAACCAAAGTTGCTTTTTCCACCCCATGTCTGACACCCTTTTAATTTTTGATGCGGAAAGAAAAGTAGCACCCCAGGCTGGTTTTGTACTTACTCAAAGACAACTACAGTTGTAGCTAATGGCAATCCACAGGAGATTTACATGGAAGAGTTCTTCTGATAACTATGCTGAAAGGAAAGAGCAGTGTTGGCTGTCTTGTGGTCAAGAGGACAACCCTTTTCCTTAATGTCACGGGGTGAACAGTAGAAGGGGTTCCTCTTACCCAAAGTGAACGTGCTCTGCTCCCAGAGTCACCCGTACAGAAACCACAACAGACCTCAGGCCAGGGAACATGAGGCAGCAGAGGAAGGATCCACAAGAGAGACCCAGACAAGCTTGGAGAAGAAGGCTGATGGCATTTCCATGGAGAAAACAGTGACATGGCCCTTCCTGAGCCAGGCTCTTCGATCCATGCCGAGGTTTGCCACGCTAGCATCGCCCCTGCAGCCCTGACGTAGTCACACTTGAACTGGTCTCCTTTTCATGGATGGATTCATTGCTATAAACCATTAGGTGTCACCAAGACAATGAAATCTTGGCTAATGCACTTAACAGAACATCTCAGGGAGCCTGACTCAAGCCACCCAGCAGTTGTCTTAAAAGTTCTCTGACTTTCCTCTTGCTGTGTATAAAAATTGTCACCAGACCGACAGAGAACTGAGGAATTACTGCTGGACCAGGACACACTTGGAAAGAGAAACGAAAGCAAAGAGCACTCAAGCAGCTCACAACTCTGAGGCAAATAAAGCCCATGCTCAAAAAATACATTGTAATAAGGCAAAGAAAAGAAAAAGGTCATGATAATAAAGCAAAAAGATTTCAGCATCTATTTATCTGAAAAGGGAGAATTTACTTTAGAAAATGGTTTTACCCAGCCTAAAAAACACCAAGCAAAAAATCAAACAAAACCACCCCCCTTGGTTTTAACTTTAATTATAATAGCTACCATGAACTGATGTCCTTTTTAAACAAAGCCCTGAAAATATTTATTCTGCTAGAGACATTTAAAAATAAACATCTTGTTAGGAAAGAGACATGCTATTGTTCTGCCTGCCACTAATTGGTGAAGAGAAGCTGAGTATTTTCCATATTCATTGCATTTAGCCTAAATGAGCCATGTTATCTTCTGCCCAAACAAAGCATTTTAATTTTAACAACAACGCTGACAGCTACAGCACTGTTCTTGCCGAAGTTTGCTTGTAAATAATTAACAATTGTTGGATAATGACAGTGGGGTTTTTGATAGCTCTATTAATTTCACCGTCAGGCTGGAGTCTCTTTAATTTAGGGTATTCATAAAAATCCAAACCCCTCCCAACTTACTAATGTAAAAAGCTAATGGAAAAAACAGGTTTATATCCCTGCAGTCTGTCTCGATGCCAAATATCCATTGAATGCCAAGAGCCAGCTGTGGAAAACCAAGAACAGGAGAGAAATCCCAGCTCATACCTCTGAAGGGTTTACATCTTTGACTAGATGACCTGATTTTTAAGTTAAAGTCTGAGAAACAAGTTCACATAACAAAAGTCTGCTCGGTGTTGTAGGACCTGGTGTGGGTGGTGGGTTCCCCTAAGCCACTCGTATGTTTAAAAGCTGGAACATTCCTTTGATTCTGGTGGACTCGGCAAGGATACAAGTACCTTGAGGACCATGAAAATACTTCCCATATTAGCAGGTTCTTCAGCCATCCCGTGTCATACAGTCCACTAAAACATCTACATCTTTTACATACACACCAAGACTTGCCCAAGAACCATAGAACTGGATGCAGTATTTCCTCTACCATAACAGGAGATGCCCAATATGATATTCTTCCCTTCAGATAACATACCCTGGTGCTTCCATTCCTCTGAGGATGAAATATTTCTCTCCAGGAATCACAGAGCCTCTCAAAAGCCCACTGAAGTTAATGGAGAATCTCTTTAGGTTGTCCTGGGTTCATGGTTGGACTCGATGGTCTTAAAGGTCTTTTCCACCCTAAAGGGTTCTATGATTACAAGGATTTATAGTCTACATTTATATATTTTATATTTATAGTAGCTATTTACTGAAGTTACCCCTTATGCTGCCCCAGACAAAGAGGTGGCTCATGACACAGGCATTTGTGAAGCAATCTTTGGTTTCTGTGTGGACCAGGTAACGAGGAGCATTTCTGGGCCATGCATTTGAGGGACAGCAGCCCAACATTCAGTGTACTTAGTGTATAAAACTGAGCAAATGGATGGTTCAGGATTGTAAACAGCCCTGCCAAAAAGAAAAAAAAATGTTAGCAGTATTAGGTTGACATCTCTCAAATTCCATATTCATTATGAAAGCTATTTTCTAATTAGTCCAAGTAATTTTTTTCCATACTAAATATCATTTCTCCTGCCATTCCTGACAAAGCACAGCAGCCTTATTCGACTCTTTTAGAATAGCTGTTTATTTCTCAAGGCCAAACCCCGCGTACCAGACAAAGTCAAAGCTCCTTGTGGAAATTAAAAGAGGTTTTCCCCAAAATGAAGTCTAAAAACTACAGGATGTGACCCAGTGTCTCCGAGGAGCTGGACCCTGCCTCAGCACCGTGGCAGGTTCGTAGGTGGTTATTGCCTGGCAGCCCTACCTTGTAGCAATACACAGAGCTCATTATCAGCTGCACTGCTCCTAAAGCCTCATCTGCATCACAAAGGACAACATCTGCTGTGCAGCGAGGTGCCATCTCCTTGATAAAGTCCATCAGAAAGAGGAAAAACACACCAAAACAAACCCAAAAACAAACCCACAAAGTTTGCATCCTCCTTTCTTTAATGGAGCTGCTGCTGGTGGGTTGGAGACTGTTCCAGAATACTCGCAGGCAACAAACAGCTGTCACTGCAGGCTCATCTGACAGTGCTTCAGATGCTCCAACACACCCAGCCTATCCTTCACACACAGACACCCTCTCCGAGTCACATTCTGCACATCAGAGAGCGTTCTCCTTAACTACCCGCACCATCCTGCCATTGAGCTGCCTCTTCCATTACTCCAGGCATCTCTTCCCAGCCACTTTGTTTCCCCACACACCGGGCTCTCTTAATTGAGCTGCATAGTTTATGAACTGTGCTAATTGAGCTGCATAACTCCACTGCTGAGTTTTGATTCACTGCACCAGGGAGGATATCGAGTGCTGCTCGTGGGCCACGGGAGTTACGAGCTCTGCAAGCTGAGGAGCACTTGACAGCTCGGCTGTGTTTTCCACCTCTTGGATTCCTGTATTTCCTTTGCAATACCCGATTGTATTGCTGTTGAAACTGTTGGGCTGAAATCTGCATCTGGCTTCAGAAAAAGTTGGGTTTTTTTAAGGATAACCACGACAGGCCAATTAAACTGCTGATGACAGCCCCAAGTAACCCTTGTATTCTGTCCCTGAGAGCAGAAGCCAAGAACACTTAGCCTAGGAGAGCAAAGGCAGCTCTCCCACGGAGCAGAAAAGCTGCCTGACCGCAAAGGACCGTTCCGAAAGGTGCTCACGCTGCTGGTTGAGAGCCAGCAGCCTTTAAAAGGGTCCCAGAAGCAGGAAGGAAATGCAGTATTGATAAGCAACCATGAGGACATGTCCTCAGCTGCCACGAGTTACAAGCTCAGCAGCGAGGGCCTGGCTGTGGCAGAGACAGGGTGTCTGGAGCCCAGGCAGGTTCTGCTCAGCATCCAGCTGGTCCTCACACTAATTAACTCTATAGGCTAATGGTGATTATTAATATTAAACACCTACCCTCTGAAGCTACTGATGAAACCAGATAATCCATACCATGGATCCACATTTAAAATTAATCCCAGCATGGGGGGGGTTGGAAGGGGCCTCTGGGGACCACCTGGTGCCACCCCCCTGCTCCACCTAGCAGGGGCACCCAGAGCAGGGGGCCCAGCAGCGCAGGGTCCAGGCGGGGTGGGAATCTCTCCAGAGCAGGAGACTC
>JANHFY010013646.1:0-10468 GCA_027560095.1 Chloroceryle inda
GGGGCACCGCGCCGAGCCCCGCCGCCGCCCCGCTGCCCTCGCAGCCGGCCCGTGAGGAGCGGGCTGGTGCAGGGCCTGGGCGGGGGGGCTCGATGGGCCGGGGCTAGGCCGGCGGCGGCGGCGATGCGGGCGGCAGGATGCCGCGGCTCCCGGTGAAGAAGCTCCGGAAGCAGCTGGAGCTGCTGCGGCTGCTGGTGCTGCTCACCTTCGCCGTCTGGTTCACCTACCTCCACATCAGCCTGGTGCGCCAGGGCCGCGCCCTGCGCCTCCCCTTCGCCTACAGCAGAGGTAACGGGGAGCGGGGGGAGGCGGGCGATGCCCCCAGTCCCCTTCTCCAACCGGGGGCAGCACCGAGGGGGCCACCCCTAACCCCCTTCGTCCCGCGGTGCGAGGCCTCGGTGGGATTTGGAGGCTTTCTCCCCTCCCAAAGGGCGGTAGGTGCCCCCCACCGTGCTGGGCTCCCAGAGCATCTCCGTGGTTCCTCTGTCAGCCAGCACCCGTAGGGGTGGGACCCCAGTCCCAACGGTGCCTTTCCTTGGCATTGCCCAAGAGGGTCTGGGGAGAGTGGAACCCCACTGTGGGCTCCTTGGCACTGTACCCCCCTGCTGCACCTTCAGGGACTGGGATGACTGGTGGAGACCCAGGAGGGACCCCAAACCGGTTCGAGGCTTCTTATTCCTCCCCCCTCAAGTGGCTACGTCCTCGTTTTTCCACCCGCCGCTTTGGCTGCGGTGACAAAGAAGGCCATTTATAGCCTCTCGTTGCTGCCTGGAAGGGGCAAACCCAACCCTCCCGTCCTCTCCCGGCACTTTCTCAGCCCCAGCTTCTCTATCAGAAAAAAAATCCTTCCTCCTCCAGCCCTGGGCTGCTTCCCGGGGGTGTGATCTGGGATGCTCCGTGGGGCTGATCCGGAAGGCAGGTGCCAGCGTTTGCCCAACAGTTCGTCTTTGTGGGTAATTGTTCCTGGCTTTACCCTTGCAGACCTCATTGGGCTTGGGAGGCATAAAACTAGGAGAAATGCTGGTGGGTGAAACTTGAGCTGTACCGTTTCTGGGCAGAGTGAACTTGCCCAGCAGATTTTCTTCATAAATAATAAGAAAGAAATGGGAGTTAGTGCTTATTTAGGCAAGAAATGGCTTTCCAGAGCCGTTCGGGAGGGTGGTGCAGCCTCGCAGCTGGCAATCCCAAAGTTTCCAACCGTAACAGCAGAATGATCCTGCAAATTTTTGGGCCTTACGGTGAAATGGGGATAATGCTAATAAGAGAAGCAGGAAATGAGGCTGGTTGTGCATCGCCTCAAAGGAGGGGTTACGGGGAGGCTGCGCCGCTTGTTTTTGCTTCTCCGCTGCAGGGCTGTGCTCAGTGGAAAAGCCACAAGTTACAGGAGTCTGCCTGCGAGCGGCTGCCCTGTGACTGCGATTATCCCGGTGCGAAGGGGGTCGAGTCCTTCCCCGCTTTGGGCCAGCAGCCTCGGGCAGGGGGAGGATGGGCAGGGGGTCGCCTGCCCTGCGGATGGTGTCTGGGAGAAGCGTGGACTGGGGCCCCTTGAGGTGTTTTCAGGTGCTGAACCTGGCAGGTGCCTACTCCTGCTCTCCTCTAAGTGCCCTGCATCCACGTCTGCCCCCCAGATGCTCAGAGGGGGGCCCGTGGGGTTTGCTGTAGCTGCGAGGAGATGTGCACCCCTGTGCTGGCTGCGAGGTGGAGGGTGATCAGCCCTTGGCTCTGGGGGAGGTGGGGAATGAGACGGGCATGTGTGGTGGATGGGGACAGTGCATGGGGTTGTGGCTTGGGAGGTGCCGGTGAGGACCGTGCTCTGATGGTGCTTTTCTGTCAGCCCAGTGATGGGGTTTGGACTCACCCTGTGCCATGGGGAGCACGGGCACCTTCCCCGGCTGGGGTACAGCGAGGCGCGTGCCTCTCGAGGGAGGCTGGACCTCACCTGGCTGGATCGTGCCCCTCTCTGCTATCCAAGACCAGACTCCAGGGGAGATGCTGCTCCCGGCACTGGGGTTTTCCAAGCAGGAACTTGTGGCAAAGCTGGAGTTCAGGTCCAGCTGAAGCGTGGTGATGGAGAGCGGTTGGGTGGAGGCTGGCAAAGGGATTTGGTCACATGTGGATGGACCCTACTCCTGCAACCCAGCGGAGAGTGAGAGCAGGGAGCTGTTGTAGGGAGAAAAATATTGAAAGGGGTCAAAAAAAAAAAAAAAGGAAGAGGAATAAAAAAATATATACATATCAGAGGGAGGTGTGTCAAGAAAAGGCTTGGTGTGAGACTTTGGGGGGAGAGGGAAGGGTTTGGGGCTGAGCTGTGGGCATTGATGAGGGGTTGAGCTGTGCCAAGGGAGGGCTCTGGGGCAGCCCCCACCTTTACCCAGAGATGTTTTCTTCTCCACCTCGCTCGTGCTGATGTTGCCTTCACGCTATGCTGTGGGGAAGAGCTTGCTGCCCGTGGCTGCGGGGTCCTGCCGTGGTGGGAAAGGGTTTGCTCTTCTCCATCCCCTGGCTTGTGCAGGGCACACCCCCAAGCTGTGGTGGAGCTCAGCCGATGGAAAGGAGCTGGTACTTGATATTCCCCAGGGCTTAGCGAGTGTCCCTGGGCTGCAGGAGCAAATGCACGTGTGGGGTCACCGTGCCCGCCCGGCTCTCCTCCTCCTCTGGTCCATGGGATCTGTGGAAGCTCTGTCGTGTCCTGCTCCCAGGTCCCTTAGGAATGGGGGGACACTTGTGCCTCAGGGTGGGAGGTGGCTGAGGAGGATGCAGGGAAGACCCTTCAGCACTGCTGCAAGGGTCTCTGCACCAAGAGGCGTCTGAGATTTGGAGGTGACTTTTGACTTTTGGCCACTGTGAGCCAGAACCTGTCTGCCTGTTGCTGAGGATGCTGGCTGGCTTGTGTCAGCTGGCAGAGGATGTGGGAAAACAAGGGTTAATTACTCATTAAATGAAGTGTCACCCAGCAGAGGTACTTTCTGGAGGCTGACAGTGCAGGTCATGAGGCTTTAGGCATCCTGGGGGTGTGAGGTGGGGAGGACCAGGTCAAGGGGCAGTGGTGGGGTCTGCATGTGTCAGGGAGCACAGCAAACTATTGGAGGGGTACCGGTGTCCCCTGGGCCCAGCTGGCAGTCACACGTGGAGCTGGAGCATGCGGGGACTTGACTGGGAACGGTGCTGGTGCCTGATAAAATGCAGCCCCCCTTTTCTTATCTTCTACAAGTAGATAATTACCCTTCTCTGCCTAATTGAACACACAGATTCCTCATCTGAAGTAATGAGGCCATTACGGTGTTCTCCCAGCTGGAAACTGCTCCGAGTCAATGGGGTGGAAATGCTGGTGTGCCAGGTGGAAAGGAAAAGAAAAAAAAAAAGGCAAGAAGGGGAAAAAAATTACAGTAAAAAGCTAAAATGGCTTTTGGCAGGGACACGGGTCTGGTCTGGCCTCCCAGCAGCCGTCTTGCCAGGGCAGTGATGGAGCACGGGGGGTATTGGCAGTGCCAGATGAGTGGCGGTGCCGGGAGCCAGGTTTTTGTGGCTGTGGGAGCAGAGGATCCGTGCTGGAGGATGCTAAAGCCAGCTCACAGCTCGAGCTGGGGTGTCTGGGAAGGAAAACCCATCTCGCTGCCGGCAGGACGCGGCAGGTCTGGCCGTGCCTGGCCTCCAGAACTTTGGAAGAGCCGCTGTTGTGCGGGAGCTGGGGACACCCCTCTGCCGGGGCTCCCCAGAACGCTCCAAGCCAGAGGCGGCGATGGGCTGGGTGCTCTTTGTTCGGCTCGGCCTGCGGAGCCCTGTCCTCGGCTGTCCCTCCCCGGGGACCTGTCCTGCGGGGAGCGCAGGAGGGAGAGCGTTGGGGCTGAGGAACAGGGAACCGCAGGGATCGTGCGGCTCTTCTGGGCAGAGCGGCTGTGATGGGCTCTTTCATTTTAATTGGGAAGCCAGAACACTGCAAAGCGCTGTGGGGCTCGTTCCTTTTGTCAGCAGTGCCGGGAGCAGGGAGGGAAGAGGATGAGAAGAGCCCTTTGAAGAGGAAGGGCAGTGGGGTTTCCCAGGAGGCTGGGTTCTGCTTTTCTTTGTCGTGGTGTCGCCCCGACATCGCTCTCCAATCCCTGATAGAAAAGGCTGCTTTCCCTGGAACGACACCTCCTTGGCCCCGGGAAAAGGGAGGCTTGGAGATGGGGAACAGGCTGGTTTTGGTGTCAGTGGGACTGTTTCTCCAGCTGGGAAGCCCCGCAGCCCTCATCTTGCTCGCAGGACCGTGTCCTGGTTTGCCCTGGGCTCCTCGCCCTGCTCCTCTCAGGTGCCCCCTCCCCTGAATCAGCTCTTTGTATCCACAGCGGACTCGCTGAGAGCAAGCCAGATGGAAAAGGAGGTGGATGGATGGACGAGCAAGTCCTGTCCTTTGGCTGGGGGGGGCTGTGGGCATCGCAGGGCTTTTTGGCCGGTGATGAGGGATAAGTACGGGAAAAACTTGGTGTGTGCCTGTTTTGAGTTACGCAGAGGCAAAAATTTTGGCTCTTTAAAGGCACGACTGGCTTGGAACATCTCTGCAGAGGCACCTTCTCCCCAGCCTGGATGAGACCCAGCCCCCTTGGCATCTGGGGAGTGGCCAAAAAAGCCCCTTCCAGCTTGGGGAGGTGGGGGATTGCAGGGGTTGACAGTGAAGAGAGAACTTCAAAGGGGTTATGTTGGGGTAATTTATCTTTAACCCTGCCCTCCTGCTGCTGGCTTTGGGGGTAAGGGGGAGGCTGTGCTGCACCCCAGCTCTGGGATGGGGCAGGGTGCCTGGGTCTGGTCCTGTTTGTGCTCTGGCCATCTGTGCCCAGGGTCACAGTGGGCAGTGTGGGGACTGAGCTGTGCTCGGTGCTGGAGCTGGTCCTCCTGCTCACAGCCATGGCCAGCAGGGCTGGCGTGGGGGGAGTCTGAATCTCACCCCCTACCTGGCAAAAAGGGCTTTATAACCCTGGCTCTGGGTCCTGCTCCCTCTGCACAAAGTACTCAGGTGTGGTGTGGGCGAGGGTGGGAGCAGACCCTGGGGATTCACCCTGCGCACCCCAGGATCTCCGACACCGGCAGGAGCAGGGATGCTGCTGTTTCTCGGGATGCTTTGCCCTCCTGGGAGCTGCACGGTCCCTCCCCAGGATGCTGTGGGTGTGTTTGTCAGTGCAGTCTCTGCAGAGACCCCAGACCCTGGGCAGAGAGGGTGGATTTGGCATGTGTGTGTCTATTTAGGATGTGTCAGTGGGTCCCACTGGACCTTGGTGGTGACAGGCAGAGAAGAGAGCAAAGCGCTCTGTCCCTTCATTGCTGCTCAGCTGCGGAGGTTCTTTCATGTCCTGGCAGCTTAAGCTCTTTTAAAAACATAAAAAGAGACCTAAAACAAGTTGATAAAGAATGCTTTCCATCCACTTTAATGTGGGCATTTGCTGTCAATTAATTTCCTGCGCCGTTTTCCTCCTCTTGGGGCTGCTTTTGAAGTCTCCTCTAACTGCAGAGCAGTTGATGCTTTGCAGCACGCCAGGGTCACTGGCTGCCTCCTCCATGTCTGGGAAAAAGGCAGATCCATCTGGAAGGGGCCTCCAGAAAGCCCAGCTGGCCAAGCGCAGGGGCAGCAGGTCCCTCGGCTTCGCGGTGTTTCCTCTCCGGCCTCGCTTTGCCATCACTGAATTGAGCGGCTTTCGGAGCGTCCCGGAGCAGGACGCCCCGGCAGGTGCGGTGTCGGGGGGCCCCGGCGCGCTGGGCTCGGGGAGAAGCGGGTTGGCGAATGTGTCCCCAGCCGGGTGCCAGCTGTGCCGCTGCGGTCACAGCCTCTCTGTGCCGCCGGCTGCGGTGTCAAAGAGGCGATTGAGGGAGCGCGGCAGCAGCGGGGGGTGAGGAGCAGGTGGGCCCTGGCGTGAGGGACCGGCCGTGGTGGCACGGCGCCCAGGAGCTGTGTCCTGCAGCTGGCCGGCTCGATGTCCTCCAGCCAGCGATGGCACTCGGGGCAGCGGGCGCTTGGGGGGCTGTGGCTGTGCCGAGAGGTGGCGCGGGGTTGCCTGAAAGGGCGTCTCTGTGGGTGCCACACATCCCTGCTGCTGCCATCGTGCTTGGCTTCCCCGGGCCGGGGCAGGGATGTTGGCAGTTTGTTAGGGGAACGCTCTGCTCCAAGGCAAAGCTGCTGGACATCTGGAGGTGCTCGGGGAGGGTGAAATTCCTCTCGCACCCCACAGCACGCGTTGTTCCCCAGCACCAGGAGCTCTCTGTGCTGGTGTTTGGGGAGCTTTATCCACTGAGCACTGCCATGCAGCTCCTGTCCATCTCTGTCCCGGGACGTGGCTGGGCCTCCCCAGAGCTGCTCCTGGAGGGCATGAGCAGCCACCCCGAGGAATCGGTGGCCGGTTGCCTTGGCAATGGCAGGGCCGAGGGGTTTTGGCTGGGTGAGGAGACGGGCGCGATGCGCAGAGGGATTCTGAGGGAGCGGATGGTTTCTGCAGAAGGTTAGAGCTCGGCCAAACTCGCTGCTAAATTAAAGACAAGGGAAAGGTTAAAAGCACCCGGGGCTGATGGAGATCAACAAGACGCTGGCTGACACAGGCTGGAAAGCTGGGAGGTGAAATGGTGAACCTCACAGGCTGTCTGCAGGGCAGCGGCTGAAATATTTTTAGGGTGAAATGAATTCTGCTTGATTCCTGGCACATTGCAGAGCATGAGTAACCTTCTCCGGAGGCTGTGTCCTGAGAAATGCAGTCTTTGTGGCCGGGGCTGAAGGAGCATCGTCCCTGTTCAGGTGGGCAGGGTGGAGCAATGGGTGCGTGGTCCAGCTGGAGCAAATGGGGACTGGAGGCCAGTGGTTGCACAGCGAGGTGTGATCTGGAGGAAAAGGGGGAGACGTGGGTTCTGCCAATGCACATGAGGGATTCAGGACCCTGAGCTGGTTGTGGGAGTGTCAGGGCTGCCTCTCCTGGTGGGTGTTTGTCAGCTTGAGTGGCCTCATGGCAGCTCCATCTCTAGCCCCGAGCAATTCAGCATCGATTTCCATTGCTCCAGCTGAGAGGGATGTCACGGACTGGGTGAACAGCATGAAACAAATCTCTTTGGGGGAGGCAGGGAAAAAATCCCCTCGCTCCTCTAATTCCCTCGGCGAGGCATCCGTGCCTTGAGGTAGCGACCCAGGGGCCAAAGCAAAACCCTTTCCTCAGCCAGTGGCAGCTGACATTGGTACCTAAGAGGGACTGAACCAGGGAAGGGCTTTCCGGGGGACTGATCCAGCAACCTGGTGACAGTCACAAGGCCCCTTTGCCTTCCTCCTGTCAATGTCACCTGCTGTGACCTGGCCTGTGTGAGCCCCTGTGTGCCATGGAGCAGGCAGTGCCAGGGGCAGTGTGGTGTTTTTTTCCTGGTGGGCAGCACCACGTTTTTTGGGTGGTGGAAGAGGGGTTTGCAATATTGACTCCTTGCTGGCTAATTAGTTGCCTAACAGCTCGTTAGGAGGATTGGAGGAGGGCGGCTCACACTCTGGCGGCTGGCTGGGACGCCGCACCGCAGAGCGATGGGATGCTGGCCGTTAAACCAGTGGGCTTAAGAAAAATGCTGACACTGCTGCACTTGCTGGGGCTCAGGGCAGGCTTGCTGCTCCCCTCTGGCACATTTGTATCTTCACGTGTCACCCTGAGCGAGGCCCTGTCCCCTCTCTTTCCACCATTGTGCTTTTCCCAAGAGCATGAGCTGCTGTTGCCCCCACTTTACCAGCTCATGGGCTGGTAAGGTTTGAAGTCTCTTTTTTTCTCCTGTGTGGGGAGAGGGGACGCGATGCTCTGGATGGACACGGGTTTCCTTGCAGAAGCCTTGTGGTGAGTGCCTTGCGTAGGTGGATCCCTGAAGACCGGGACCAGCCCATCCCACCGGACCCCTCCCCAAGGGACCCTTCCCGCTGAGCACCCAGAGCTCGCCGGGGCTGAGCACCCAGCTGGAGTGCAGGAGCTGGGGAGTTTGGCAATCCCAGCACTGATTCTTCTGCGGATTTTCCCGTGAGCTTCCCCCGTCCGTGCCCCGCAGCTCGGCTTGCTGGACCGTGTCTGGGTTTATCCCGGGGTGACTGGTGGGGTACTGGTGGGTGAGAGCAGGGCGAGCTTGCAGCAACCGAGCGTGGAGAGGAGCCTCGTTAGAAGCAATTAGGAGCTGCGGGAGGAAGCCGAAGGGAAGGGGCATCTCTAACCACGTCGGAGGGTTTGGAAGAGGTCCAGAAAGCTGCAGGAGAAATCCCGTCTCCGAAACGCAGCCGAAGAAAGAGGCTGTGTTCGGGCTGAGAGAGCTGCGTGCCCTCAGCCAGCCCGAGGGGGGAGGAGGAGGAGGGAGGTGGGGAGGCAGGAGCTTGCTGCGTGAAAGGCCCTCTGTGCTCCCCGGTGGAGGGGAAAGGTGGCATGGAGAGGGTTTATACGACTGTGACAGCCAGGAAACTCTTCACCCTGGTCTGTGCGCTGTGATGGGGTCGGTACGGGGTCCCTTGCAGCTACGGTCTCATCCTGAGGACAGCTCCTGGCCCTGCCTCATTGTCTGGAGGCTGCTGTGACTCAGAGCAGGTTCCTGGGATGGCGTGTGCATCTCCTGCCCCTCCTCACGCCGCTCTGAAAGCATCAGCATCGCTCTGTGCTCGCTGAGGGAAGAGCTCTTAATGCATCCCTGCTGAGCACCCCCGGGTAACGCCGTCCCCGAGCGAGCAGGTCCCTTGCCCATCCTCCAGACCTTCCCCCACCCTCACCCCTGCCCCCCGTGTTTATGCAGCAGTTTCTGGTCCTTGAAAGAGAGGCAGGTTAGCAGAATTAATGGGTACAGCAGTGCTGGCAGTGCGTGCTGGGGTGTCGTGGGGGGGCACAGCCAGGCTGGCCACAGCTCGGGTGGTCCCTGAGGGCACTGGGAGGGTTGTGTAGGAGGAAACTGGGGGGGGGGGAATAAACCCCTCCTTCCAGTGCTGCTTTCTCCCTCCTCTTCTTCACCCCTGACCTGTTCCTCTCTCGCAGGGGTGAGGTTCAGACCAAAGGGGCAAAGTGTTGCTGGCTGGTACAAAGCGCTGGCCTTTCCCTCCCCTGGTGAAGGGGAGCTCTTATCTCTCATTCCCACACAGGCTGATGAGCAGTTGGGTGTTTGGCTCAGGCTGCCCTTGACTTCCCAATCCAGCATTTAAATTGCAGGGGAATAAACACTGGTGCAGGAGCCTGGAAGCCTTTTTCTAGGGCTCTGCTGGCACTTTTCCTCCTCCTGGGATGCAGGTGCCCCACAGAGCGAGCTCTGGCCTCCCTGCTGAGAAGAGAGGGGGTTTGCAGAAGGCACACGGGTTTTGAGCCTTGGTGATACCTGAACCCCATCACAGTGGCCGTGCCGTTTAATTTAGATACAAACCAAAGTGGGGAGCACAAGCCCTTTACAGTGGCTGAGGGGAGTTGCTTGAGCTTGAGAGAATCCCAGCTAAGGATGGAGCTGGGTGGTGGGGAGTGAGAGCGGGCAGGGGGCTCGTGGCTTTGGACCTTGAGAGGTTCCAAGGATGGAGGATGCACAATCTTGCTGGGGGGAACGTATAGTTTTTCTTCACTTTGCTCCAATTTCTATTAAATAATCTCTCTCCAGTTTACCCAGTACCTTGTAGCAGGAGCCTGGACCCAGGGGCGGTCCCCACGGGTGAGCGAAAAGGGGGGTGAGGGTGTCCAGCCATCCCTGTGGGTGCAGCCTGGGATGCTGCTGGGTCAGGTTTGCTCAGTTGGACCGGGGTCTTGGCAGCAGAGGCGCCTATGGGGGTTAGTCCCCCCTGGGACAGGATGTGGCACCCCCAGCCTGCATCCCAAGACCTCAAATCCTGTGGGAGATGGGCTCATCTCTGAGGCCAGGAGAGATACCCCGTGTGAGTAGCATGGAGCTGGTCACTGCAGCTGGTCACCCCTCCGCAGGTCCTTTGGGAGCTGATCCACTGCTTGCGCTGGGATTAACGTAGAGACCAGCGCTGAGGGGATAACGCTGTTCCCAGCCTCAGCACCACGAGGATCGGCTTTATTCCCCCTCCTGAGCTGGCAGAAGCATCCTGAAGAGCAACTGGGGGTCTCGAGAGCAAAGGAGAGTGCTGGTCCCAGTCTCACTGGTCCCTGCACCGCTCCCCATCAGCCTCGCTGGGACTGCAGGGATGGAGCTGGGCGAGGGGAGGCGGGGGGCTGGGAGCTGCCAGGAGAGCACGGAGCTGCCAGCAGCTGAAGAATGGCTGAGAGCAGAAGAAGGGGCTTTAGAGCTTAATTTCCTGTCCCCGTGGTGGGGATGGGATTTGTGCTGCCATCTCCAAGGAGACGCTGCCTGCGTGGCCCCTGGAATACTAACGGTGTGGGAGGCGGGGGGCTCTGGGGCACCCTGAGCCCCTCCTCAGCCAGGCTGCAGGGTCTGGAGGTGACCCAGAAGCTCCCACTGTGGGTGTTTCACTTCGGGGGCAGGGGGGTAGGTCCCCCCAGGACTTGCTGCTATGGGG
>JANHFY010013649.1:0-16499 GCA_027560095.1 Chloroceryle inda
TACCGTGTCGCCGGGGGGAGCTCGTTCCCGCAGCTCCTGCAGCTCCCGCTCCCACCAGCCGTCCCAGTCGGTGCCTGTGTCGGTGCCGCGGAAGTAGATCTTCCAGGCGATGAAGAGAAGGGAGCCGAGGACGGCCAAGACGGCCTCCAGCGCCAGCGTCAGCTCCCGAAGGGCGCGTGACGGAGTCATGCGGCACCGGCACCGGCAGCGCGCGGCCGCCTGCAGTTGCGGCTCAACAGCTGTGCCCACGGGCGGGACGCCAGCACCAGATGTGTCCGCCTCTGACGTCACCACCGCGCTTAAAGGAGCCGCTCTGTCCGCGGGGGAGGAGTGGAGAAAGATGGTGGGGAGAGGGAAAAATGGTGAGAAGAAGGGACTGTGGAGAGAGAGGGAGAAGGAGGAAGGGGTAGATGAGGAGACAATGAGGGTAGATAGGGGGAGGGAGGGATGGTGGGGAGAAGAAGGGACGATGGGGAGAGGAAGGAAGGGAGGCGGCAGGGCGTCCTCAGCTAGTACAGTGAGGCGTGAGCCGCCGCCAGGCCCCACACCTGCCTGGCAGCCTGGCACCCAGCACAACAGGCTGTCGACCGGCCTGGTTTGTTCTTAATCCTCCCCGGTGGCGCAACGCAGCTCTTCCCCTTCGCCGTGCCAGACTGCACTGGGACCGGTTGCGGTACCTTTGCTAGAGCCACCGTGACCGACACTCAGCCCCACCACGGGGGCAGGGATTGTCTTAGGCACCCAACTGGGGGCTGACACGTCACCTGGTCGGGCAGGAGCAGGCGGCGGCTGTGCCAGGGCATGCAGGGCGCGGCAGCGGCGTCCGGTAGGTCCGGGGTCTGGGCTGTGCCCGCACCAAACCCCGCGCCGCGGGAATCGCCCGGCCCCGCCCTTTCACCGCAACCCGCCCCCTCCGCTTGACCCCGCCCCCTTCGCTTGGCCCCACCCCTCTCTACATGAACTACAACTCCCTGCGTGCCCCGCGCGCCGCCGACAGCTCTCGCGAGACCTATGCTGCTATAAGCGCTCTCCCGCAGGGGCGGCTCCTCGTGTTCCCCCCAGGTGGTGGCCCAGCCATGGCGCCGTCCGTTCCGCCGGCCCCCGTCCCGCCGGCCCCTGCCGCGCCGCGTTAGCCTCGGCCGAGCCGCCGCCATGAGCTCGCGGCAGCCGGACGCTCCCGGTAAGGCCTCTCCCGCCCCTGCGCTCCCCACCGGCCTAGGTAGGTGGCGGCGGCGTTGAGCGCTGCGCTCTCTGTTCGCAGCGCTGGAGCAGGGCGCTGGGGCCCGCCCGGGCAAGATGTCGCTGCCTCTCGGTGTGCCGCGACGGGCCTTCAGCTACGACGAGGGCCTGGAGGACACGGCGCCCATGACTCCGCCGCCCGCAGACCTGGGTGCCAACGTCCTCTGGAAGCAGCCGGTCATCCCCGAGCGCAAGTACCAGGAGCTCTCGAAGGTAAGGGCGGGCCGGTTACTGCGGTGGCCTGGGCCGAGCCGTACCGCCCGTGTGTCGCAGTCGCCCGGCCCTGGCAGCCCGCCCGTCGGGGCGCCGCGTCAGCTGCCGCATCAGGGTGGTGCCGGGGACAGGGGCTGGCTTTGCTGCCCGGCCCTATTGTGGGAACTCAGGTACAGTTGAGATTGGTGTGTGTGGGCAGAGGGGTCTGCTCGCTTATGGGAGGCATTCATGGGGGACAAAGCTGCAAGCTGTAACCAGGCGTACCTAAGCTAGAGCGAAAGGACTGATTCAAGTTGCCTGTAAATTCTTCAGTGTGAGGGCAGTGGAACAGCTTGTCCAGAGAAGCTGTGGATGCCCCAGTCCTTGAAGCCTTCAAGGACAGGTTGGAGGGGGCTTTGAGCAACCCGCTGTAATGGGAGCGGTCTGTGTCTGCAGCAGGAGGGCTGGAATAGATGATCTTTGAAGGTCCTGTCCAACCCAAAGCACTTCATGAAACGACTATGAGGAGTGCAAGACCAGGTCTTTTGAATTTAGAGGCTGTTTTCTAAGTTTCAAGTGAAGTTAAATGTTGAATTGATTTCAAATTACGCTGCATCCATTTAAGCTTTAACTTAATTAACATCCCTTTAACATCTGCTTTTCATTTTTAAAAAAAAAAAACCCAAACCTGTATTGTGGTAAGAAACCTAAAGTTGTGGTTTGGCACAAAAAAGCAAACTGTGGAGTCAGTAAACAACAGCTCCTGTGTTAAGAGGAAGAAGTCTCTTTCATAGGAATTCTTGTATTTTAACATTCATTGTCAGGTCTTTGTTGCTGGGGTCTCGTGATCAGTAGTAGAGCTATGCCTGCTAGCTACACTGAGCAAGAAACTAATGTAGGGAGTGAGGGAGAAAACAGCAGCTCAACACCAGCCTCTAGCCTATGTGGCAGCTGTTCTGTAAGTAGCTTGTGTTTCTGAGCTGTTTGTGGGAGGGTGCTCTTGTCCAATTGACCTTGAAGTCCAGTTTGCAGTTATGAGAACAGAAGTAGGGGTGTTTTATTTATTTTTTTCCTGTTGACTTTTTTGTACTTAAACTAGCAGCTTGGTGGCTCGGAGCCTGGTAGGTTTTCAAATGTTGGATGCAGATTGCTTCTTCATTTACTCATTTATAAGGTCTAAGCTCTAAATGTTCCAGGGCTGTAGTGAGAAGAGTGTATGGGTTTCTTCTACGGGATGAAGGCTGACTGCTAGAACAGCTGGGCCTCGTGTCTCATTTGAGTAGCTAGTGTCCTCCTAAGGTGCTGATGTTTTTCCATCTTAAACAGTACCCTGCTTCTTCCCTGCAGGTTGAGGAAGGGGATGCTCTCACAAGTGCACCTGTCTTAACTCCATCATCCACTGAAAGTGTGAACAAGGTACCTGTGGTGAAGGCCAAGGCCACTCATGTCATCATGAACTCTCTTATTACAAGTAAGAATTCGTCTCTGATGTGGTGGCAAATGGGGTGTTGGTACATAAGTGTACTTGGGCTTGGTAATGCTTAAGGAGAACTACCAGATTTCCTGGATGGCTTTTGGGTTCAGACCAACTCTACTCTTGAGCTGCATGAGTGGTTTTGAAGGATGCTTCTAGAAGGAAGCAAGGAACTAGGGAATATGCCATGCTTGCTGCCACAGTGTTTCCAGGTGCCGGAGGTGGGTGGTGAGGGAGGGGTGAAAGGTACACTGCCTGCTGATAGGGCACTGCAGGCCACACCACCTTGTTACTGGAGTGCAGAGGTGGTTGTTGTTGCTGCTCTGTTTGCTTATTAACTTGCTGTTTCTGAATGACTGGTAAAGCTCTAAAATTAACTTGAGTGGTGTGGAAAGCTGACATACTGTGCTAATGGGGTACTTGCTGACATTTATGTTAGTTAACAGCAGCAGCAGTTGTCTTGTTAACAGTAATGCTTCAAAAAAAAAAAAACCAAACCCAAACATCATAAATCATGATGCTTTAAAGTGAAATTGGGTCAGTTGTGTTTGCAGAGAAGACATACTCATTTGCAATGAGGAATTATTCATGTGTTAATCTCTTCCTGATACCTCTTCTTTTAGCAGCTGGGTCTGAGCTTCATCTTTTCCTCCAGGCAGTGCTTCTAAAGGCTTCTAGATTTTCAGACCAGTATTTTGGAATAGCTGTGCTTTTGCACTTATTTCGGTCTTGGCTCAAAAATAACCAACACATCAGAAAGTAACATCCAGGAATATGGACTTCTGGAAGGCAGCTCCTATTCTAGTCTAATGATAAAATGCTAATCTACGTAAAACCATGATGGCCTGAAACTGTTCATGTGCAGTAAGAAGTTGGGAGCCCCAGTCTACATTTCCTAAGAAGACCATTCAGCCATAAATTGGAAATAAACAAAGGTCCTCCAGATTTCTCATATATTTGCAGTGATAGTGCACTGTATAACTTTAATGGCATATATTCTGTTTTGAAGATGATATTGGGCTTTTCCAGTAGTCTTTCTGCTCTTTTTACTTTTTTTTTTCTTAGTTCTACTAGAGTGTGAACATCTTGTGGTGGTGGGTGCTTATATTTTTCAGAACTGAATTTGTTATCAGTGCATTATATGCTGGCTCTGTATCTGTCTGAAGTAGCTTATTTTACCTAATCTAGAATCACTGGGATGTTTTGCCACCTGTTCTGCAAGGCTGTGATTGTCAGATTAGCTGCTGTGGGCAGTCTTTCAGAAGACTTTTTTTCTGTTTGTCAAAAAAAGCACCCTTGAATTTAGAGGCTCACTTAATGTCCAGTTCACTGAGGTCTCCTAGATTTAGGAAGTTAAGTTAGGAGTGATGCAGCCTCTTGGGTGAGATTGGTTTAGTTACAGGTATTTCATTTGGGTTGAATTACTGCTCATTAGTTTTAAGTCAGACTATCTCCTTAGCCTCATCTTGCCTCCTCTCTTAACTCATCCCAACATGTAGGTGTGAATGATGGAAAAAAGGGTCTTAATTTGGTTGCTTATATTGCCTTCGCAGGAGCTGCTTCTGGTGGCATTTCTATGTGAATGTGTGTTCTTGTCTGTTCCAGAGCAGACTCAAGAGAGCATTCAGCGCTTTGAGCAGCAGGCAGGGCTGAGAGATGCTGGCTACACTCCTCACAAAGGCCTCACTACTGAGGAGACCAAGTATCACCGAGTGGCTGAGGCAGTCCATGTAAGGCTTATTTTGCATTGGCTTCGTGTGGGTTGTGTAATAGCTTAAAACCTCTGACATAACTTTTGGGGCGTGCTGCTGGGTGTCTCCTTAAGCTGTATCCTATGAAGGCTTTTAGCTCCTTGTGTAGAAAAGGTTATATATTTTAAAGTTAGTCTTAGCTTTACCAGTTCTGAAACAAATTTTTCTCTGAAATCTCCTATTCCAGTCATGTCGGAGTGCTACAGTTGTGTTCCCAAGTGGGGACATCCCTACACAGAATCTAGTTTCTTGCTGTACCTTTGAGTGGTGTCCTGCAGTGACTGTTGTAACTGTTTGTCCCAAGAGAATTTGTAAACTCTGCATTTCTGATGCAGAAGTTAGTAGATGAGGTTGGGCTTGCCTGTTACTGGACATAAGGACAACGGTCTTGAATCAACATGCTTCTGATGAGTTCAGCTCTCCACAGTAATAACAACTATTAAGTGATCTTTCCAAGTGTACTCCCACAAGGTCAAAGTTTCAATAACAGCATTAGCAAATGGTGTTGGCATGGCTTGAATACTGACAGGAAATGTTCTCAGAAGGTGCCTGTGTAGTTAGTGTTTGAAATATAACTGCCCTTCAAGTGACTTCTTCAAAGTTCAGTTTGTACTGACTTATAATAACCTGGTTCACACAACACACAGGTCCTCTTTATGACCAGGACTACTCTTAAATGCAGTTCATACTGGTGTTCTAGAGCAGTTTCCATCCTGTTGTGTGTAGATTACTTCTCAGGGTCTAGTACTCCCAGACTTTGTACCTTCTGTATGAGGTCTGGTCTCACCTTCATTAGAGACCTTGTGGGACTGCAAAGCTTTGTTTCTCTGAAAAGTGCTGGAGACAAATGGTTGCTAGGGTGTTTACAGCTGTTACTGGGTGGCCAAACTGGTGTGTAAACTGCCTCTGCTATATTGCAGCCTCCCTGTGAGTGCTGGTTTGGAAGCAGTATGTTACTGTTGGGTGGTGACTCTGAATCATAGGGTGAGCTGTAGGTGATAGTTTACTTCCTCTAGCTTGGAGGATGTCTTGAGCATAGTGGAATTCCAAAATGCTTATCTGTTGTGGAAAGAAGCTGAAGGGGTGTATGCAAGTATTGTAATACTGGGTTTAACTTCAGGTGAAGTGATATTTAAATCCTTTATCACCTGTGATAGAATCTCTTGTCCAGTTCTGACAGTAAAACTGTCTGTCTGTTCCTTATGTCTTGTACTTAAGATCTTTTGCTTCTGTCTTTCTTTTGCCTCTCCTAACAGAAGTTAAAAATGCAGAGTGGAGAGATGACAAAAGATGACAGACAGACTTCTTCCACTCAGTCCACTCCAAGCAGCACTCCCCATTCCTCTCCCAAGCATAAAAACAGGTACTCTGTTCTGGCAGACCACTGCCTCCTTTGGTTTCTTTCAGGCTGCTGAGGTGGGAGCTGCTACAAACGACCTTATCCACTGAGGGGTGAAATTCAGAGCTTGTTGTGGATTTGTGTTGGATAGATCCAAATGATGAAAGCTTGTGGAACTTGAGTGTATATATCCTCATCTTGGATGCTAACAAACCTGTTAAGATAAAGTGCCCCAATAACTACATGTACAGTTCAAGTGGCCCCACTGTGCCAGGAAGTATTTATTCCCATATTTTATACATCTCAATGATCTTTCCCTAGGGGTTGGTTTAGTCAGGGATCCTCTACTTCTATCACTGGCCCAGACTTTGCCATGGAAGCTGGTGGGGACAAATTACCCTCTGAAAGATGGAGCTTTTTTGGACCTAAAGCCATCCAGAAATCCACCAATGATCCAGGTATGTCCTCTAATCTCCTGCCCTGCAAGAGCTACAGGAGAGCTGTCCCACAATAAACTTGCTATTTCTGGAGCTTTATTCTGCTTGCCTTGTTACTTCCTAGGACCACCTCTGTGAATGTGTGGTATTCATATAATTTCTGTGCCTAAATGTAAAGCAGCTAGGTAACACCTGAGGGTCTGAAAGTGGAAGTAACTTGCTCTGAGCTGCAGTGGAAAGGCAGAGTGTGAAGGTTACAGCTGCTTACTCTGCTTTCTCTGTCTAGTGGAACCAGAACTGGAAGTGTCAGCCACTGATGTGGAATAGGTTTTACATGATGAGGCTGCTGGGTCTTGTATAGGCTTTCTGCAGTGTCAAGTGTTGGTGATACTTCTTGCTCCTGGCAGCAGTGGAAGAAGAACTTGGCTATTTTTTCCTAGCTGTTACATGCTGTGATTTTTTTTTTTTTACATATTTTTCTTTTTCATCAGGAGGATTTACCATCCAATCCTATAAAGGTGCCCAGAAGCCAACCCCAATGGAGCTGATGCGTGCTCAGGCTACTAGGATGCCTGAGGATCCAGTCACCTTCAAGCCACCCAAAATGGACATTCCAGTCACAGAAGGGAGGAAGCAATCTTCTCGTTCTCATAATATCAAACCTCGGGATCTAAATGTGCTCACTCCCTCTGGGTTCTAGGAGGAATGCTGCTGATGTTCTTAGCAGGCTACAGGCTGTCTTAGGTGCTGCCTCTCTATCCTGTTGTGCTGCAGCAAAATAGGAATCTCTCTTTTCCAGCTTTTCATCTCAGAAAAGGAAACAGTTGTGACTGTTCTAAAGCCAGTCTTGGAAATACTCCTGCACTAGTACTAAACCAGTGTAAACCATCCTGTCTCCTGTATCACACCAGTTTGGCCTGCTAGGCTGCACTAGATGTGCTTCCTGGTACGCTGCACCACAGTAAAACCTTGAACTGTATTTTGTGGGATAGGCCTGCATGTGGTGAGCAAGCAGACTGGCTTCTCTACCTATAGTCTGATTGTCTTGTTCTGCACAGTGCTGAAGTACCCCTGGGAGGACCATGGTTCTGTCTGACATAGACCAGCAGAAAATAATGAAAACAAGCAAGGATGGAAAACTGGACCATGAACTGCCAGAAGGAAATTGCTCTGGGAATGTGGTGGGTCAGTTTAAAATGTGGCACTCCCTTAAAATCCAGTGTGACCTTGTAGTTCAACACCTAGTACTACTTTCCTCTTGAAGTTCTAGAGGAAAAGTGGAGCAGTGACTGAAGATGCTTTTACTAGAAAGGCAGAGAGCAGAATCTCCTGGGGCTTGGCAGTATTGCTTCTCTTCCAACACTTCATGTCCCTCTGAAAAAGTGGTAATGACCAGAGTGGTAGGGGTCGGACCAAATAATCTTTCTCTTTCTGCAAAACACTGTCCTGCCTTCTAGATAACAGGTTTGCAGATGTTTCGGTAGTTTGGGTGCTGCTTCATTTGTTTTGGTTTTTTTTTTGTTTAGCATCTTATCTGAATCATGTAGAAGTGTATTAGACATAAGGGGCACTTCTGAAATAGGGTTTTTGTTTCCACAGCATTAAATGCATTTTGCAGGACTGGGGAGGGCTGAGGGAAGATCAAAGCTCAGTGTTTTCCCCTGCTGTGATACAGCTGTATGTAATTCTTGGCCTGGTCAGAACTAGCTACTGGGAACAGCAAACACTTGTGTTCATGAAAAGCAGAAGGAACACCTGACTGCCATCTAATCCCTTCAGCATTATAGGCAGCTTTGCTCTGTAATCTTCACCTGTCTTGTGGCAAAGTCTCCTTTCCATCTCATGATTGTTTTGCAGAGCTCAGCCAGCAGCATGCTTTGTAGAGTGGTGAGGTTGTGGCAGCAGCCTTGCATTCGGTATTGGAAACTTCTCTGTTGCCAGGACATCATAGAGAGGTTACTTGACAGCTGGTAACCGTTGAGCTCTGGCTGCCTTAAACTAAACATTCCTCCCAGAGGGTGAGGCAGGGTTGGCTCACTTGGCTAGCTGCTGTCCCCTCTGAATAAGCATGTTTTGTGGCTCTGCTTCTCTCAAGCTTCAACAGCACTGCCAATGATATGTTGTGTTAAGTCTCCCACCCAACCAAGTAGTTTTCACTGTTGTCACTCATTTGCACCTTGGCAATTGGTCTCACTTGACATTAATTTATTTGTTGTCTGTATTCATGTGTCTAATATGTTTTTTTGTTACAAGAAAATAAAATCCTTGTGAATGGAGGTCCTTTGTGTGTTAGTGCTGGTGAAGTGTCTGTGGAAGATGTGAAGCTGTCTGAGTGTGGGGTTCTCTGCTTTGCCTTCCTCTGAAAAGTTCTGGTTTTAGTTCTGTTTGGTCATTTGTAGCTGCTGAAGTACGGCTGAGAGCAAGGGGTTCTCCTGGGCTGAGGGTATCTGAGCTGAGCACTGGTGTTCCAAGAATTGAAAGTGATAAAATGAATCTTGCATGCCACTCAGGTAGTCTGGTGTGGGCTGCCCCTCTGGGCTTGGTTACATATGTTAATATTATTTGGAAAGGCTGGTGTTAAAGCATTGCCTCTTGGTGTGATACTCTCATTCTACTTTCTGTATTTTACCCCAACATCATTCTTGGGGATATGACCAACCTATCAGAAACCATCTGTAACTGTGGACCTCTTGCTGGAATGCAGCTTCTAGTCTAGGCTTCTAGGCATAAAATCCTGTTAAAAGGACCTAACTGGAAAATACACCTGAATGAGTGCAGCATCCAGGAAGAGCAGCTTTCTAGAGCTGGGAGCACTTGAGGGTTTGCACTGTTAGGAACACTTCTGGCTACTACAAAGTATTAGACTTTTCCATTTTTTCCTGGATTAGAGGGGCACTATCATGTGGATCAATAGTTAGTTCTACATCTGGCTCTTAGGAAGATGCTTCTTAAAGAACAAGGAGCAAACCTGTGAGCCTCAGGTTAAACACTTTCAAACCCTTCTGGGCTAACTGAAGCCAGGCTTCTGGATGAGGCCTTGTGGTGCAGCAAGCACCAGGTCTTCAGTGTGTGAAGGACTATTGTGTTCCTGTCTGTGCTGCTTGATCTTCCTGGTCTCTGTTGAGACCTTGCCAAGGGTTGCCTAACACAGTGGCAGGTAAAGGGGTGGTGGGCAGCTACAGGAGTCTTTCTCAACTCTCAGTCTTTTGCTTCTGACCTGTCTGAGGCAACCTGTTGTAGAAATGCTGAATTGTTCCCTGACCTCAGCTGCAATTTGGGTTGAGGGCAGAGTTATTTCAACTGCATATTCATCATGACCTGCATGCTTCCCTGCACTGCAGACACTTCAGTGTGTTCTGGAAGAGATGCAGCCTTTCCAGCTGATGCTGCTCTCCCATTCTCTTGCCATGCTAATCACCTTGGGCAAAGTCATGTACTGGGGACTAACCAGCATGCCTCAGGGATCTCTGCACTATGAATGCCCTTGCTGCAGCCCCTGCTTTTGTTCTTAAATGTTACCTTTTCCTGTGTATTGAACAGGTATTTTAGTATTTTGCTTGCTGTGCAAGCTATTGTCAGTTTATGGCTGTGTTAGTCTAATGCTATCCCAAGGTACAGCTGCCAGAGCTCTGCATTTCCTTTGGGCAGGGTTGGTACCAAGAGGGAAGAGTCAAGAAATATGAAAATAGTTTATTTTTTATAAGTGTAAAAAGTGCCTTGTAAAACTGTAGGATGAAGCAAATTTGAAAGGAAATTTTGAGATCATGTAAATCACTTTTTTTTCCAAAGAGATGTAAACAAATCCACATGACATATGATGCTTAAGACAGCAGCATGAAATGGGGTCTTGATGGGATTTGATGGAAATGTGAAGCTCTATTCCCCTGCTGCAGGGGTTTGTGTCCATTAGGTGTCAGAGACGATGAGGAACAACTCCCGAAACAAGCGCAATTTCTCTGTGATTTGCGAGGGGAAAGGCTGCCCCAGGGTGTGCTGCATTCGGCTGGTGAAGTCCTCTATCTTCAGTTCAATGTCCAGGTGGCTGACGTCGTCACTGACTTGGAGCTTGGGCTTGGCTTTCTGAATGATCAAGTCCATCCGGTCACTGAGTGAGCTCCGCAAGTGCTCTGCAAGAGGAACACACAGTGGGCTGCCTTTCCTCTGGGGAGAGAGAGCAGCGCAGCATCCCATTGGCAAAGCAAGTTGGGTGCTCTGCTTGATGTAACACCACTTTGCTTTGACTGCTGGGACTAGTTACTAGCATGGATGGAGGCATGTAATCTTTCTAAGACTTAGTGGCCCCAAGTTAATAAGGGTGAGGAGAGGAGGGTAGGATACTTTGGCTGTTCTACCACAGCCTCTTTGAGATCAGAACAGGCTGCTTACCCAGAATTACATTTTGGTAACTCATCAGCAGCAAACTCAAGTACTGCAGCATCTCATCCCATCTTTTCCATGTTGCTGTTTCATCCTATGGCAGGACACAGCATTTGGTTATGAGCAGATGTTTTTCTGAGGGGAAAACAAGGCAAAGAAGAGGTTGGACTGGATACCTGGTATGGCAGCAGGACAGAGTGGCTCAGGAAGTACAGGATCTTGGCCAGAGACAAGGGCATGGTTGTGGGCACATCACAGCTATGCTGGAACAACAGCTCTAGCAGTTTGCAGCGCAGGAGCTGACTCTCCATGGTGTTAAAGAAAGCTTCTCTGAAAGACAAAAGGGATTTACACTGGGGAAGGCACCACAACCTGACCAGAAACAACTGCTCCAGCATGTTTCTGGCATTCTGCTGGTGCTGATCTGTTGCAGGTATGGGGTGACTGCAGGGGCTGCGCAACAGTACACTGGAAGGAAAAACAGATGTGATCAGGAGACCTTTGTGATGCAGTTCAGCCATAGACATGTTTGTCCTTAGGTCTGACCTGTGGCAAGGTGAGGTCAGTACAGTCTGTGAAGCAAGCTTGGCTGCTTCACTTAACCTTGCTCTGCAGTCTATGCAGGGGTTACTCATTTCTGCTGAGTTGCAGGGAGTGCAGCCAGGCAAGTGTGAAGTGGAGCCGGCTAGATTTGTCCTGGGAGGAGCAAGAGCTTGGTTAGTCAGTTTACAGAGTTCTGCTAGCAGGGTCCAAAAGAGTTGCCTGCTGGGGCTGGCAAAGTTGGGTTTGAATTGTCTGTGGGTCATGTTCTCATATCTACACTAGAGCCAGCTGGGCCCTTGTGCCTTGGTTTCAGGTACTGCACTTCTTAGAGGTTCAAACAAAAAGTAGTGCAAAACTGTAGGAACTGCAGCATATTTCTGATGAGCTACCCAGTTGCCCCTTGGAATCAGTAATGGGTTTGCCAGTACATGACCATGCTGATGCAGAGTGCTGCTTTTCAGATGCTTTCCCCAGTTTTAAGGTCCTGCAACTTTAACAATGGGGAGAATCATCACACATCAGCTGGGTAGGTGTGGTCAGCTGGTGATGCTGTATCTCCATCAGAGATAATGGCCATGCTATTGCTGGCTGGGTCATAAATGAGCCTGTCTTTCTATACCCTGTGGGACATTATACATCTGGGCTTGCATATAAATTTGGAATAAGACTCTTGGCTACGTGGGCAGATGCTGCTTTGCACACATTTGTCTTACCTTTGGCTCCTCAGGGGAATATTCAATATAAATGGGAATATCACATCTGCAATCTTACAGGAGCTGCAATTGGGAGATTTGTCCACTTCCACTGCGAGGGACAACATCCGCTGGAGCAGGAGCATCACCCTAGATTAGAGACGCAGTCAGTACTAGGAGACACTACACCTTGGTTTCCAAAGTAAAGCGGGTGGGGATGGGACCTAGCTCAGCCTCGTGCCTTGCAGTGCAGGGTAATGCAGCAGGCTAGATTTGGTGTCCTTTGAGGGCTCTTGAATCTGATACTCTTGGAAGCAGAGCTGATCCCCCAGTGGGCCCCTGGGAGGAGTTTCAGGAGCTGCACTCAATACTGGTAGGGCAGCCTGAGCTGCGGGGCGAGTGCTGTAGCCTTACAGTATGTGCAAGAAGGGGATCCTTACTGAGCCAGTCTCCTACCAGGTGAGTAGTCTCTTGCTCACCAAGTCTATCTCTGTTCCAAAGGAGGACCAGCAAAACTGTTAACAGGTACAGCCTGTCTTTCCTGATCTCACAGGGAGAGGGAACCCTGCCTCTGGATTCTCCCTACTTGGGCCCCATGATAATGCCAGCAGGGAGTCAGGACTTCTGGGGCTTACTTCTGGGTGAAGAAAGATGGTAGAGCCCCCTCTGCCTGGTCAGTGCTGGCCAGCCATGGTGCAGACGAGCTGTGTTCGGACTTTGCTTCTGCGGAAGAGGATGTTGTTTCTTGTGGCTGCTCCTGGGAGAACCCAAATCCTGTAACTGCTGCAACCAACCACTCAACCACCTCCCTAGGACAGAAACGGGATCTTCAGTGGGGATGGGCCCAGGTTTGCTCTCTTCTGACCTCTAGATCAACAAGGGGCTTGAGAAAGGACCCTCAGGATGAAGAATACATCCCATCCATGTGGACAGGTTAGTAGCTCTGTTGAACAGTAGATTTTTATGCTTGTCAACAGGACTGCCTTCTGCTCGGTCCTGTCCTGAGCAATGCAAATCTAACCTTGCACCTGAGCAAAGCCTGCTAGGTTGTGGCTGGAATGACCTAGCATCACCTCTGGTTGTTTGCTTCTGTAAACCTTCTCTTATTATTTATACTTGGTCTCTATGCTTCCCTCTGTCTCCCAGCTTTCCTGGAGAGTCTGAAAGTCTGACCTGGAGTCTCAAGGAGTGTTCCCTGAGGCCCTGTCTGTCAGCATCTGGTTAGAGAATAGGGGAGGAGGTGGTGGCAGAATCTCTTACTTGACATTGTTGAAGCACTTGTCACATGAAAGCACTTTCTTGGCAATGGACTTCTGCAGCATGCGCAACCTCAGGTTCTGCTGGAAGTCATCCTCCAGGGTCTGCACCACGTACTGCAGAAAGAGGAGCCGGCCAGGGGGCTTCTCCTGAGGGCAGATGGAGATGGTATGAGCCTGACAGAGCCACAGCACAAGGAGCAGATAGGGATTTGGCTGGCTGGGGAATGGGCTGAGTTTCCTATCTGAGTAGCAGCTCCAGAAGGAGTTGCTTGGCTCAGGCAGTGCCCAAGGGTCATTGCTCGATCTGTTCTACCATTGCACCAGGGCTGCAGCCTGGGGAAGCTTTATATGTTGCTGTGCCTTCCTCAGAGGAGACAACTTGCCTACAGCTGTGTAGCAGCAGGTTGGAGAGCACTGCAGATAAATGCAGGATACCCAGCTGGTGCTTGCTGCCCTTAGTGACTGCAATATAACTGTAGGCTGGACTGGCCCCTTCTGTGGCGCAGCATGGCCATATGAAGCTCCAATGCTTACCCTCGGGCACCACATACTGGGTGATCCCTGCCCGATGTGACGCACAAGGTGCCACGTACCTGGTCCTCCATGACGTATTTCAGCAGCGTCCAGTCCCATCCCACCGTGGTAGTGTTGGCTGGATGGAGCCTGCAAGGACAGCACTGTCTGTTTGTGCTGAACTGATCAGCTGCCTGGAGGCACAGCAGCCTCTGGCCCTTCCCAGCCCTACTTGCTCAGAGGCCTGCCCTGCCTTCTCCTTTCCAGCTTTGCTCCTCTGACCATGTTAATTTTTTGGAAGCACCTGACTTGGGCTGTACTACATGGAGAGCCACAGGACTCGTGGGCCTGAGGCCTCACAAAACATTGTGCTTTTTTGTAGGAAACCTGAGGGCAGTAGGGAAACCCCTCCAGCCCATGGGCCCCGTTGCAGCCCGGGCATGGTGTTTCAGCTACGCTACAGCAGGGAGGAATGAGATCTGTGCTTCAGAAGCAAGGCAAATACTCCTCTGTCCTAGAGGGCTCCCTGGCATCATCAGCTGTCCCAAACCCACCCTTAGACAGCCCAGGGTGTGTCTGTGCTGATAACAGGAAGATCATTCTGTGTTAAAGGGGAAATCACTCCCTGTTCTGCAGGTGAGGACCATGAGGTACAACCCTTATGCTGGACAGACCCCTGGGAGCACCTAGCCTGCTCCAGGGCACTGTGGCTAAGGAAACATACATTTGAATCTTCAGCAGCAGCATGTAGGTGTCCTTCAGCACCTCCCCTTGATGGGAGTTCAACAGGATCTCTCTGATCAGGTGGGAGACGATTTCTTTGGGAGGATAGTGCTGGTGGGAGACGAAGTCGCTCAGGAAATGCAAGGTGCCCTCCAGGAAGTTCTCTTCCACAGTGGTGCGCACCATGCTCAGCTTCCCGCTGGGGATGAGCTCAGGTTTCCGCTGCGTACAAGGCAAGGCAATGGGTGAAAGCCAGATCACCCTGCCACAGAGGAACCCAGGTGTGATGTGGGGCCTACTATGAAGGGAACCATGATAACCAGAGATCCCAACCACCTGGCAAAGCCTCCCCCAAAAGGGGAAGGGGAGCAGGGGCTGCCCCTGTTCCATCCTCTATCACAGGGGCTGCTCTGAGCAGGCTCCATCTGGGCTTGACAGCAGCTCCTCTGAACCCCATTTACCTGCTGTGTTTCCCTGCTGGGTGCTACGCCTTGGAGGAAGAGGTGCTGGACTCCGCTCCTCCTGAAATAGTGCAGTTTGTTGAGCCAGGCTTTGTTATCAGCCTTGGTCCTGGCTGGCATCACCTGCTGGATTGCTTCACAGGGCAGTAAGTCATCTGCTTTTGGCAAAGGCCCTTGGTCACTTGCTGTGGTTATGGGGAGGGCTAGGGCAGGGCTGAGCCTTTGGGGGAGTTCACTTTGCTGGCATCTGTCAGGAGTCTCGTCCTCTGAATGACCAACTTTGCAGCTGCTGCTGCTGTCCAGGCTGGAGGGGGACAGGGACAGTAGGTCTGAGTCCAGCTGCATGCTGGCCAGGGAGCCCAAGTCACTGTTGAAAGTGGTAGTGCTGCAGTTCTGGTCCAGGCTGCAGGAGGAGCTGCGGTGGCTGGAGATAGGAGAGGAGCAGTCTTCTGCCATGTCCATGGTAGCACTGGGCTCTGTGGGACCACTGTGCCTGGGTGCTGCAGGGCTCGGCTCTGTTCTTGCTTCTGTTTCTTGTGTTGTGGTGGAGCAGAGCTGGGGATGGGATGTGTGTGCTGCTGGTGCAGCGGGTGCCTGCCCGGGGTCCTGGTCTGACCAGCTGGTGGTGTGAGGAGGGCTACATGTGTCCTCTGTCAGGTCAATGATGGTGAGGCCGCTCCATGGTGCTGCATCTGTGCTTATGTCCTCACAGGTGAGATCGATGATCTCCTGTGGGGACAGAGGGGCCAGCGCTGTCAGTAACAGTGGTACCTGGGTGCCTTGGTCCTCCCCTGCCAGGGACCTCTGCTATGGTGGCACTGTCACCTCAGCCCAAGGGGGAAAAGGGACTCATTGGCACCATCCCAGTAACAAAAATCAGGAGCAAAGACCCCATTGCCTGGCTAAGGGTATGGGGCAGCTCCTCTTCCCCACTCCTGGCAGAGATAAACACTGTGGGGCTCCTGAACTGTAAACAGATGTGTCCTCTGCTCCAAACACCTCTTGCCTTGGCTCACAGTGGGACTGGCTGCCTGCTCAGATCCCTCCCAGGATGGGGAAATGTCAGATCCGATAGAGTGCCTGGGGAAGGCAAGGGGAGCCTAGTAAGTGCTACCATCTCCCATCCCCAGGGGCTCCTGCGTAGCCTTGGCAGGAGCAGTGCAGGATCCAAACCTTGGCATCCCCTCTGCAGCATGACCTTGCCTGCTGCATGTGGAATAGAGCTACCTTCACATCTGTGGCACTAAGCCAGAGCTACACCAGGGAACTCCCATCCAGGGTTTGCTGGGTGATGCAGCACCCGGAGCTCCAAGGCCATGCCTGTCTGAGGGGCAGTGGGAGCAGGCAAGGCAAGGCAGCTGTGTCTGCACCACCAGCAGGCAGAACATGCCACTTCAGATCCTGCTTGCTCTTTAAAAAAAAGACCCTCAATGTCTCAAAGCAGGAACACTGTTTTGTATCTACTTGCTTTGCACTTAAAATGCAGAATGAAAATATTT
>JANHFY010013650.1:0-10457 GCA_027560095.1 Chloroceryle inda
CAGCAGGCGAGCCGTCTCTGGGCAGCCATGACTACTATCATGCGACAAATCCTCTCCTTCCTCCTGCAAGCAGCCCTCCGCCTGAATTGCTCGAACCGCACATCACTCGGGCTATGGCTCCCGTAACCCGTTCGGCTCCTCACAGATGCCTGCCTGGTTCCTGCCGGCTTTCGCGCTGGGCTTGGGGAGCGCTCGGGGACAAGAGCAGCCACACGTCAGCGCGCAAGAGAAAGTGCAGCCGGGACTGCCCAGGGGAGGGGACGGCGGGGCCGCGGCGAGCCCCGCGGGGAGCGCGGCATCCCGCGCACCGGGCCCGGGGCAGCGCCCGGGGACCTCCGAGCCCGGACGCGGCACCCTTATGCTCGTCACACCCCGGGACCTGGCCCTGCCACCCGGCCTCCGCCCGGCTTCCCCCTCTTCGCCCAGTCCCCCGGGCAGGGGCGAGCAGGCGGGCGGGCAGCCCTGCCGCCGCCGCCGCCGCCCTGCCTCCCCGGCCCCGCCGCTGCCCACCTGACGGAGAGAGGCGTCCATCGGCCGTGCCGCCCCGCTCGGAGCGCTGCCGGCCGGCTCTCAGCGCCGCATCTCCGCGGCCGGTCACACACGGCTCGCCCGCCCCGCTGCCGCGCTGGCTCCGCCTCGCCGGTCTCGGGCAGCGGGGAGCGGCCGGGCCGCCTAGCTCCGCTCCGCTCCGCCCCGGAGGATTCAGGAGCGGGGGGGCTGGTTACGCTGGCTGGGGAGGAGCCGGCGTCTTGAGAGATGGACTTTGGAAAGGGTTTGTGGTGAGTCCGAGCGGCCAGTGCCCTCCACAGATACGCAGCGGGGACCACCTTGGTACAGACAGAGCAGCTAAGGGCGGGCTTTGGAAGGGCAATTGATGTCATCTGGAAGAGCAAACTTTTTTGGGTTCAGAGTCCCTTTGGCAGGTCACCATAGCACGATGTAGTGAGAGAGGCCGTTAGAACTGATAGAGCTTCAAAATTACATCTCTGAGATCTGGAACAACTGGCATAGAGCAAGAGACTGAGTGAAGTTTGTCAAGAAAGCATGGTCAGACCATAGTCCACAGGTGCCTACACTGTGAGGGTGTTCCTTGCAGTAAGAAAACATGTCTTCATTCTGAAAGAAAGGAGATCTAATGGAGGGGGACAGCACGAGGTTTGGGGTTTTATTATTTATTTCAATATTGTGCTTTTTTAACTGCTTAAACACAGAGAGGGTTCTGAGGGAGATGGCAGTATCTTGTCCAACCTCTTGCACAAGAGGGAGTCACACCTAGACCGATGTCTAACCTGTGATGATCACACCCACCAGCCTCTTCCACCTTCACTATCTAGACCATTTGTTAAGCTTTCCTATTATATGAGTCACTGTCAGTGTGCCCTTCCATTTGATACTAAATCACTGAGAGCTACCCTGGGCATAAGTATCCAGCCTAATCTGTATTTGTGCTAGATTAACCTAATCTACACCACTTTCCCTGTTTTATGAAAATATCAAGCAAAATGGCACCAGAAGCCTAACATCTAATACTTTCATTCACAAGGCAAATTACCCTGTTAGTGAAGAGGATTAGATCAACTCAACAGCAATGTGTCCTTGACAGTCCTCTCCGCAGCCACACATTTGTCATTAGGCTTTTGCTGCCCAGCCAGCCTTCTCCCTGCAGGAGGCTCTTCCTCCTCCACTATTGCTGCTTCTGTTGACCATTTTGGCTGTTCAACTTCTCCCTCTGGGCAGTCACCAGTGGACCGTGGGGTCCTCAAAGCCATGGGAAAGCCATAGAGCACACCTCTCCTTTACCTCTTCTGCATGCCTGCCTGCTGATGGTCTCCACCAGCAGGAATCTCCAGCACCAGATGTCCCCTCCCAGACTTCTCTAGTGGAGAAACTCTGTCTGTGGTTCCTGTCATCCAGGGCTGGGTTGCCCATCAAGGCATGACCTGAGCAGATGTATATCAAGGGAGATCTGACAATGAAGTGGCAAGCTAGCAGCAAACCTATTCCCAGCAAATCCAAATGCACTCATCGTAAATTCAGGGCCTTACCCTGGTTTCCTTGTGAGTTGCCTTTCCCATTCATCATCTCCCAGATACACACCATGGAAAAAATTTCTAAGCCTGTAACTGCAGCAGTTTTCAGCACAGTGATGGTGGTGCAGCACACGTATTGCTGGTCTGTAAGGGAGAAGTCACTGTTCCAGCCTGACACACCTCCCTGCAGCTCTGAGCCAGGAGGCTAACAGGGCTTGGAAAACCCAGGGAGAGATAATGAACTCATTCAAAAGACAAGAGTTGTAGTATTAAACCTCTGTTGAGTGACATTTTCTAAGAGGGAAGTAGAAGGTGGCTTGATTTGGTCCTTAGAACAAAGTATCTTTCCAAACTATCCAGGCAGTAACCGTTGGATTCCCTGAACACAGGAGCAGTGACTAATGCTATGACCCCTGTGCTCTTATCAGCCTAGCAGTAGGAAAAGTAGCAAGAATCTTGGTAAGAAACTTATGCTTGATATTTGCTCCTTTCTGTTACAAGATTAAATTGCTAGTCCTCCATTCATACAGCCCAGCTGGAAACAGCAATATCTCTTTGGTCTCCTAACTCTATTTAGGTGCTTGCTGCTGGAAAGGGGTGGCTATGACCAGCTCCTTATATGCAGAGCCTTGATAAGCAGGGCAGTGCTGACTTGCCATTGCGGACCACCTGGATGCTGCCATCACCACATCTGTGGCACCTCACCTTTGCCACACCAGCAGCTCCAGGGCTGGCTGCCAGATCAGAGACACAGTGAACACAAAGCAGTCAATGAGGTTAGGTGTGGGCCCTACCACACAGGACAAGCCTAGGACCCCTCTCCAGCCCATCAGCCTCTTCCCCACCTCAGGGCCATCTCCTGCCCTAAGCAACACTGCCCATGCGTTTGGCAGCAATGCCGTCAATCCAGAGAGCTCCCAGCCCTCCTGTCAGCCCAGATGCGGATGGTGCCATAGCTGTTCTCTGCTTGTCAGCAGAAAGCTGGGCTCTGTCAGAGGAGGGCCAGGGCAGCTGGGTGCCAGGGATCTGGGCAATGAGCTATTCCTGCATCTGTGAAAGGAGCAGCCCTGTGGTGCTGCAGGCAGCAGAGCCCTGCACCCAACCGTGGCAGCAGCAGACAGTGAGTCAGCTTCCTGCTGGGCTTTCCACACCAAGGGAAGGTCGGCAGAGGACTGGCAGGAAAAAGCCGAGGCAGGAATTCCTCCTGGACACCAGACAATATCCTAATTTCCTCCTCTGCCACGGGTCTGGCACATGGCTGGGATGCAGGCAAACCAGTGTACCCCTATAGCAGGCAGTGAGGATCTGCCAGGCTTGCTCTCCCATCACCTGCGATGGAACAAGCTGTGACACCTTGGTGGTGGGCGCCACCTCCCCAGTGGCTTGTCAGAGCCATGCTTGTAGGGTGGGGAACAGATCTTCTCTGCCATCATCTCTGGGATGATCTCAGCAGAAGCAGGATACCTTGGACCCAGCCAGGGGCATGGGGAGGCACAGATACAGGAGCAGGGCACCTGGGCTTTGACGAGCATCGCTACCATCTCAACCCCTGCCACCACACCCTGAAGCTTTGTCAGGGCCACCGAATCCCCCCTTGCCCAAAGCACAGGGCAGCCAGGAGAGAGTTCTCCAAAGGGAGAGAACTACTGAGGAACAGTGGCCAAAAATTGTGTCTCCTTGAAGGAGTGGCCTGACCCTGGCAAAGGGCTAGACACCGAAGCACTCTCCAGACACAGACTGCACACATGTGAGGGAAGAAGATAAACAGCAGGGCATGCTCTGACCCCACATCTCCAGCCCTCTCCCCATTCCAGTTTCACAATTGCTTGAAATCAGCATAAAAATCAACCTGTGAAAAGGGCAGTTCCTCCCTTCTCTTGTTCCCAGCCTGTGTGGAGCCTGGCCACAGCTTAGACCCGGGCAGGGTCCTGCCAGGACACCTCAGGCTCAGATTACCCCAACTCAGCGCAAAACTGCGGACCTCTCCTCCTGCCCTGCTTCTTGCAAGCCAGCCCCATCCCCTGCAAGGTGAGGGTGGTGGCAATCAAAGCCTCGCCAAAGCTCTCCCTGCCTTGGGCTGCTCTGGGGCTCTGCGGCAGAAATTAGCCCAGGATCCTTGGGGACAGGATCATATTTGTACCAGATGTGTTCCTGCTCCAGAGGAATGTGATTAAGGCTACGCAGAGAGGCTTTCACAGGGTCACACCAAGCACTGTGACACCTGCTCCCCTGGAGAGGAGGACTGTTGTGGGGGATCCCCCCTTGCAAGGGAAATCAATGTAGGATGGGGTGTGTTTATCTGTCCTGGGCACCCTGCTGACTCCTGTTTCACTTCAGCCACCGTCCACGGCAAGCCCATCTCATTGCAATGCAAAGCACTACCTTTGCACACTACCGACCTCCAGCCAACGGTGGCTGCACCCCTGCTTACTTTGACTTTGGTGGGAGAAGCTTTTTATCCCACCTAGGCACAGGAATGCCCTCCAGGGCATCTCTTTCTCCACAGATTAGGAAAACAGAATGTATTCTTCATTTTCAGCCTGAGCACAAGAATGGAGAGCTGGAGCAGATGAGCCCAGAGGGTGGGAACAGCCAGCCAGCTGTTACTGTGTGCTACCCATTGGCCTCTGAAGCATCCTCCTGAGCTGTGTTGCTAGGACCAGCACTAGCTTCTGACTTTCTACCAGCCCTGTCTTCGATTGGCTGTGCTAGACAGACCAAACTCATAATCGGGTATCTCCAGCTTTCTCTGCAGATAGGGGGCCCAGTCTTGTCCCCCGGCCCAACCCTTCCTTCCATTCCCTGCCACATTCCAGGCCACACATCCAGCTCCCAGCAGCAAAGAGCTGATGTTCCCTGCCACTGCAACCTTCACACTGATGCAGGTTTGCTTGGGGCCAAAACATAACTGCATGTGGCTTTTACACCCTGGTTATGAGAAGTGCAGTCCTGGTGGTGAGATTGACGAATAAGAGAGCTGAGCTGCACAAGGCTATAATTACAGTAGGAACATGAGGAGATGAGGCCAGCCAAGCACATCCAGCTAATTTCCTCTCCTATTAAGCCTGCCCTGCTTTTGCTTTACCCAGACCAAGGCTTGCTATTAATGGGTGATGCTGTGAAGGTCACAGATGGCTCTGTTACAAATGGCCTTGTGGATATGTATAAGTGGGGCTTTATTCACAGATACCATTACTGTGGGATTCATGCTGTAGATAGTGTGTCAGCCAGCTGTTGTGCAGGCATTTCCCAGACTGGGCTGTTTTACCACATACAGGTAGCACTCTGTCTTTGTCTCAGGCTGCACAATAAACCCAGGCAAGTGAGGAGGTTAAATGGTGTCATATCACTGCTCCTGACTGGGGCCAAGCTCTGCTGATGAGTGTTGTTAGCCAGGGTTCAGTACATTTCCTCTTTCTGATCTTGTCTGTACAGCTTCAGCCTGCAAAATCATTACAATGCGAAAGGAGAGATCTCTTCCCGTCACTGTGCACCTACAGCCAAACCAATGTCAGTCCCTGCCCTGTTTTGGTGTATGTGTCCCTTGTAAGTTCCCAGAAAGCAACCTGAAATGCTGGGCTAATCCTTTAGCAAACTCAGGTAGCAGGTGAGGCTGCACTAACATATCCTGTCTGCTGAGCATCCAGTTTAGAGTTCTATTTCAGGGCTGACAAGAGAGTGCAGCCCCAGTTCAGAGCAGCAGGAACTGGCCCAGCATCTGGCCATCTGGCCTTGCAGAGGATGAGAGCTTGTCACAGGCTCTCACCAGCCACTCTCCAACCTCTCCCACCCCAGTGACATTGCTGTAACCTGCATGCTGGAGGGGGGTTCATCCTCCAGGGACATGGGGCTGATAGATGAACTCATCCAGCTGGACTCCTGCAGCAGAGACCATAAGGTCCCCCCTCTGTAAAGAAGCCACAAGAGGAGGATTACCATCTGTGCTGCTCAGTGGCAAGGTCACATCTGGCAGCCTGAGGCCCAGCAATGTGGTAGGAGCAATGGGGGTTGCTGTGCAGTGCTGGTGCTCAGCAATTCTCCTTGCTACAGCTCCTACATGCCCCCCTCTGAGCGAGGCTGGACACCCTTGGGTGCCAGCTCACTTCCCTGCTGCTCCCTACAGGGAAGAAGCTTTGGCAGACACATTTCAGAGCTCAGTCTGAGCCTTCCCCATCCTGACTTTACAACAGCATTGCCCCTCTCTGCAAGGGAACTCATGTGGGCCATCACTGCACTGCAAGACACGGCGGCTGGTGAGTAGGTGCACTCCCACCAGAAGTGTGCTCCTGGACAGGGGAACACTGCACAGACACAGAAGATGTGTCTCAGTGCTGTCCCCACTGCGTCACTCCCAGGTGAGGTCCCCTGGGGTCCTGGATCCAGGCAGGAAGGCCCTGTCCAGCTCTCTGAACAGGCAGCGTTTGCTCACTGAGCAGGCTGAAACACTGTGGTCAAGGGTCCCACTACCATGGGCGGCCAGGTGGAGGTGGAAGGGGAACTGTTGGGTTCAGACCCCTGTTCCTTGAATGCTGTCCCTGTCAGAGGTTTCTAACAGAGGATTTGTTCCCTTTTCTCCTTCTCAGTCCTTTGAAAAACTATTTACTTCTCCTAAGATTTCCTTTGGAGAGAAGTGCTGGGACAGGCACCTTAGAGATCCAGAAGGCGGAAGAGCCTTGCAAGGACAATGCACTGGGAAGGACAGGGCAGCAGCAAAAGGCATCAAGCAGGCAGCATACCACCCAAGGTAAAGGACCCTCTCTCTTGCCAAGGCCAGACAAGCCTACGGGACAAATTCAGAGCCATGACAGAATTACTCACCTGTATCAAAGAAATGTGGTCTCCCTGCTCATGCCCAGGATTCAGACATCTCTGCGAGAGAAGTGTCCGTTGTGAAGGCCTTTGTGAGGACAAGGGGCTGGAAGGAGCTGCATCTTTGCCTTGCAGCTCTGTAGCAATGCCTGTGAGACTAGCAACTAGCTGCAGGAAAGGCTGTCTTTGGCATGAGGGACATGTCTGAACCTGCTGTTCCCATGGGGAGTGTCCATGCCCAAAGAGGGCAGGTTCTTCCCCTGGCAGGCAGCAGCTCAGCCCTTTTTCCTCTCCCTGGTGCCTCTCCTGGGACTGGTGAGTACCTGCTTTTGAGTGATGCTGAGGGGAGGTGGATGGAGGGCAGAAGGGGTCAGAAAGCATGTGGCTAGAGCCACAGCAGGGATGCATGGGGTCACCAGTGCTCAGCAGTACTCACTGGTGATCCTCAGCCTCTGCAACAGTGAGCTGGACCCCAGCACCCGTGAGCTGGGGATGTTCTTTAGCTGGTGTATGGGGCTTCATGTGCAGGCATCACCCCCCTCAGCTTCAGCTCTACCGTCCCCAAACTGGTTCAACTCACATTTAAACAAACCCCCTGTCAGACACTTGCTGGGGCAGGTTAATGCAAATGAAGTCGCTCTCACTCCCTCCAGTCCACAGTGCAAGGAACATGCCGTGCTGCCACTTCCTGCCATTTTCAACTGTCCACCCCCAGGTGCAGAGCTTGCAACCCCCTCCTCAGAAGGAAGAGGAAAAAAAAAATTTTAATTTATTTTAATGAAGTTAGAATGCCTGAAATACAGTCACCAAAGCCCAGGAAAGGACTTTGAGATATACAGGGCAAAAGAGAAACTCAGTGGCGCTGATTCACAGTTTTGTCACGGGGATGGTCTTAGCCAGCAATTTCCTTAACTTCCCAGCCATTCAACCATGTGAATGGGTGCCAATGGATCTCACAACAGAAATGTGCCAGCCCCTCCTGGCTGCAGAGAATAAAAATAGCTGGAGAAGATATCTTATGTGTACTTGAACCATGGTGGCAGACACAGAAACCCAAATAGTTTCCCTAAGCACAAAATGGTTAAAAATAATACAGCTGATAGTTTGGGGAACAGACCTCTTATTTTTAGTACTCCTGACAGGCAGGGGTGGCTGCTTACTTTTGTAAAGATAAAACTCTTCTCAAACTCTAAAAAGGTGGAAGAAACTGTGGGTCAGAGAACAGTCCTGGTCTGGTGGAACCAAGTCCCCTTCCAAGGAGCAGGAGGACACTTGCCCCATCCCAGAGCATCCCCTGGGCATCTGGGGGGCTGTAAGCACCCAGGGTTTTCTCCTTCCACTTGCATCTGCATCCTCTGGGGCATCTGCAGCCAGCCTCTCTGCTCCTCTCCCTGCACTGCAGTGGCATTTTGTGGTTCAGCATGTTCCTGGTATAGTGACACCCACCAGCCTCTCTCTCCTCTGGTCCCACAAAGGTGGCGGTACCCCACTGAGTTCACCCCTTGCAGCTTACTCACTCCTCCCACCCCAGCCCATCCCTGTTGTCCTTCTCGCCACCCACCTGCTGTCTTCTCTCCACCAGAGCAACTGGGACCAACTCATCCAACCTGGACAGATGTTTCATTCTTCAAAGCAGCACACCAGGCTGGTAGCACTGGCTGCTGGCTGAGGCCACGTGCATGACCCAAACCAGAGCCCCCGCAGCAATCCTGTCTGCACCAGCTCGTGCATCACATCCTGGTGCAGTGCATTCTCCAGCACGTCCAGGGCCCAGGACTGTGTGAGTAAGCTGTGATCCTGGCTGCCTCCTCTCCATCACTGTGGCTGCCCTTGGAAGCCCTCTAAACTGCCCTCAAAGGAGAGATCGGTTCCTTTGTGAGGCACATGCAGCAGTGCCAGCAGAGCTTTGACCTGTGCAGCCTCTACCATGTGCTGCTGCTGCCACAGAGCCCCTTGGGGCAGGTGGAGAGCTGGGAGGATCTGCAGAGGCTCACCCAGTGCCAGCCCAGCTCACCCTGATGTGGCCAGCTACGTGGGCTGGCTAGCCTCTTACCTGCAGGACCTGAGTATGCTGAAGGAGAGGTTTGATGCCAGGGTGGTGGTCCCACTGTGTGAGAACTTGTACATGAACGAGGAGTCAGCTGCATACCCCATTTGGCAGTCCCTGCCAGCACCCATCCCGTGCCTGGCTTCATAGCTCTATACCCACCAGTGTAACTGGGGGTTGCTGCTACAGGAGGGCCCCCTCAGCGAGTGAGTCTTCAGCCCCCAGAGCATGTGTGACCTTTGTGGCTTTGCTGGCATTGGGCCCTTTGTGAAGGTCTTGCAGCTGATCCCTGATGTCTTTTACCAGAGCTTGGCCACAGCATGGCTTGCCTGGCATGCCACCGCAGCAGGTACATCCTCTCCCTGCCACCATCACCATCACCATCGCCATCACCGCCACAGCAGCCACCAGTGCAGGCAGAGCAGGGCTGGCTCCCAGCACTGTGCAGCCCCCACCACGTGGCAGGGCCCCCCAGCAGCCTGCATCTCTCCTGGGTTTGCCCAACCTTTTGATCCCACTGCGGCCCTTGGGCACAGGCGCTGGGGTGCTGCAAGCCCAGCTGCGGGAAAGCGGGAGGAGCTGCTGGCTCTGCTGCACTGGGGGAGCAGGTGGCCACCTTGCGTGCCCAGGTCCATCATGTCACCCGGCACATCTGTGTCCTGTGCCTGCAGCAGCAGGGTGAGGGGACGGAGCTGGCCCAGTCCTGGCAGAGCATGGGTAGGGGAGGTCGCTGGCACCAAGCTGCCCTGGCTGAGAAGCTGAAGAAGAGTCTGAAGTTGGAGGAGTATCGCCACAGGATCCTGGAGGCTGACGGGCTGCTGGAGCTGGAGGTCAGGCCCATTGTCATCTGGAGAATTGATGTGGTAAGGGGTGCACGCTGACTCTGCTTGTACACAGGGCCAGGGAGCTGCATGGAAAGGGCTGGACATCCAGGTGGAGAAAAGGATCTTGGGGAACTGGGTAGAGCCATAACCTCTCCAGTCCAAATTGATGGTCTGTTGGGTAGCCCTGGCCACTCAGGTGTGAGGAAGGAGAGTCGTGGAGTGGGGGCTGGGAGAGGCAGTGTTTCCTAATGTGGTGAAGCAGCCTGCAGGAAACATTCACGGATGCTCCCATCCATCCCACCTGGATGCTCAGGAGCTGGGCACTCATGCTGCCTCCTGTCTTGCAGGTTCAGCAGCACCGCTAGGACCTGGAGAGGATGTAGCTAGGTCAGGCACTGCCCTCCCCATACTGGGCCTATCTCAGAAGCAGAATGGCCACCAATCCTGCACACTGATGGCCTCAGCCTTCTGCCACCTGCCTCATGGAGACAGCCAGCCCCTGGAGCAGCTATCAACCATGACCACAGGAGGTGGGACTGACCCCTACTCCCAGCAGCACCCAGGAGAGCACCAGTGGAGGACATCCAACCCATCATCACGTGGCCTGCGGGCAGCCAGCAGCTCATGGACACCTGACTCAGTTCATGCCTGGGAAGAAAGTGTGGAAGAAACATAGAATCATAGAATCATAGAATAGGCTGGGTTGGAAGGGACCTCAGAGATCATCGAGTCCAACCCTTGATTAAT
>JANHFY010013651.1:0-17559 GCA_027560095.1 Chloroceryle inda
CCACATCACATGGTGCTGACACTGGGAGAAGTTGATGCCCACCAGATCTGTACAGTTTTCTCCTGAGGAGTGCTGCTTGCTTAGGTTAGAGCTAAATAAACCATCAGTGAAATCCCCTGTGTCTGATTCAACCTGTAGCTGCTCCAACGCTCTTCTGAAGCTCCAGGCTGCACTTTGCCATAGACAAAGCTACATGCAGTTAGGACAGTCGGTAATTAACAGCCTAATTACTGTTAGGCAATGTAATGGCTTGCTCTAAGGGCTGGATACTCTGCTCTTGTATGACAGGCTGGGGTCCTATGCCAGGTAACAACCAAGTTACATAGAGACGTTTGTCACTTTGTGTTACATCCTTTCTGTCAATGCTGGGACAAGTCTTGTGGCCAGGGCTGGGCTGCTCAGACCTAAATTCACCTGGTAGAAAATGTCTGTGAGCATCAAGGGTGTGCTGCGACCACAGCTCTGCTGCCACGCATGTGAAACGGCGTCCTTATGTTTTTGGAGTGAAAGCCTCCAGCGGGCTGCAGCACTTGTTCCTGGCTGCTCTGTTATCAGTTCATCTCTCTTGGATAACAGACCTGTTACGGGCATTGCTGAGGAGATGCCAGAAGCAGGCTGCAGCTTTGGAAACAAATACGCTCTCTGCGGCGGCTGCTTCTGAGGAGTTACAGACCACACCCGCCCGCTGCCTGGAGCAACAGCATTTCTTGCAGGTTTCCTGGTCTTCTGCACATCTCTGCAGTTCCCAGCTGGGCTCTACAGCTGGTGCTGCGCTTCCCTCCAAAGAGACCCTCGTCAAAATCGGCGCCACTTGGTGAAATGCCACCTTGGAATCGGGAAGCCGTGCTCCAGGCGTGCTGGGGTGCCCTGCTACTCTTAAAAGTTTGATTTTGCTTCTCTTCAGCTCTGAAGTTTACAAAACACAGCTTGTGGGATGAGCTGGCAGGAATCTGTGGTATCCACGTGCAGTTCCAAGTGTGCTGCTTTCCCACAGCTGTGAGTCGAGGATGCTTCTCGACACACGGCCAAGTTCTGGGAAAGGAGCTCAAATCACGCCAGGCTCTGTGACTCAGTGTTGGGTTCGGTGCTGCCACCAGACGTTGTTTTCCTCTGCCACTGCCCAGCGTCGTCTGCAAGCACTTGCTGTCTCCTGGGAGAACTGGCCCTGAGCTTCAGGGGCAGCCTGCGAGGTTCTGGGAGCTCTGCAGAGCTCCGCAGCTGCTCCGCGCTTACGTGCGGAGTGAACGCCAGACCATTAGTGGGAGGCGTGTAACTACAAGCCCTTGTAGTTCCAGGAACTTGAGCTGTGTCTCACCGGGAAAAAGCAGAGACCTTGGGAGCCAGCATTTATTTGGCTGATACTAGGTTGCATTTGTGGAGAAAGGTGAAAGGGAGACTAAACCAACAGCAAATGATATGAAAAGCAGGCTTGTGGTCTTGAATTGCCATGCAGTTGTTGCCTGAGTCTCTTTACTTTGTGGGAAGGCACCTCCAAGTCATGGAGCTAATTGAGGGTAAATTTAGCCTGTGCCTCTTAAAGCAGGTGTAGTCCTGTAGGGTTTTTTAGAGGAGAGGAGTGGTGTTCCTTCTTTGCACTTCCTTGTGAGACACTTGGGTTCCTCCAGTGCTTAAGGAGCAGCTGGCCATGCCTTGGGAACCTCTGTGTGTGCAGGAGCTTTGTAGCCTTATTTGGGAAGCTGCTTCTGAGGCACAGGTCAGTGTTCCCACTGGCATTTGTGTCCTTCCTTTGTTGAGCAATCACCAACCTCCTAAGAAACTGCGCTTGGTTGGCCAGTCCACGTGCAATGTGGAGCCCAGGCGTTGTGAGAACATTCCACTAAGCATTTTGGAGGCACAGCAGTCTCTCTGGAATGCGGGTCTAACTCTGCTAGAGGGTAGCAGTGCTAGGAGCCTCTCGGTGAGGTTTGGTGCAAGCTCTGAGGAGGCTTCAGCAGGTGCCTGGCCTCTCACTGGGTCCTCCCCAAGCGCAGCAGGAGCCACTTGACTTTTCAGGGAGATACACAAAGTACCTGTTCACCCTGATATCCCAACGTGGCCACCAGCTGGATAGGTTGTCTGGATGCATAATGCTGGGTTTGGGTTACAGCCTGGCTGAACGCAGCTCTCCTGGCTAAGGATCCACCTGCTAAGTTTGCAATACAACACAGTAATATTTCTGCAGAGCCTCATAGTAAGGAGATGTCATCTGTAATAGCTGTGTTCTCCTTACAGTTAGCACAAGCAAATAATATTGCCCAAATCTCGATGGTTGGGGCATTTTCCTTCTAGCTCTTGAGGGTGGCACCATGCAGCAGTGGTCCAGAGCAGCTTCAAGGAGAGCACCTGGAGATAGGTGACAAGGGGAGGCTGACACAGCCCAGCACGTTCCAGAACAAACTGCTGCTTCAGAAGAACTTCAGGGTGTGAAAGGAGGAAGAAAAAGTCAGGGGAGTTGCAGCCCAGTCAGCTGAGCTTTATTTTTAGGAGAATATTGAAACAAATAGGTTTGTAAATACCTGGAAGAAAACTGCACCTGTTTGCTGCATGTGGGCTGTGCCCAGCTCACCTGACATCTGTCTCAGGGGGGTTAGCACTTGGAGGACGAGGAGAAGCAGCAGATCTTACACACTTTGCGTTTACTGAGGCTTGTTAGACTGTAATCATTTCACAGAAGTCAGTTTGAGAGAGACACCCCTGCCCGGTTTTGCAAACTTCCCTTCAGTGCAGCGCCCTTTTGGGACCTCTGTCAGAATAAAAGCAGAGCCGCAGTTCATTCCAGTTCTGTGTAAGCATTTCCTGCTGCACCCCAGCAGGCGGGGGGTTAACCCTTCCAGAGCTGCTCTGGACTCTGCCATCCTCTTACTGCACCCTTCTTATTCCTCCAAGAGGGAACTGCTCATGATTTTGAACCAATGTGACTGTGCTGGTTTTATGGTACTCCTCTAAATTTTGAAAGCCTGAAAGAAAAGCTTCTTGAGGCTCTGTAAGAGGCCTCCAGTCCCCAGTGCAAGGAGGAACTGGTTTCTCAGATACTATAAAATTAATAAGTAATCGCCTGGAAAACCATTGCCAGGGAACTTGACAGTGGCTCCCTGTTCAGCTGAAGGGATTTATTTGGCTTGGATAATGGAATCGAGAATGTGCTTATTGAATTTGCAGACAGTACTGAGCTGGGAATGGATTGGAGAGCTTTGAAGAGCTGGGTTAGAATTAAAATGAACTTGACAGATTGACCAAGTGGTCTGAAAGAAATACAATGCGGTTCAATAAGGAGAAATGCAGAGTTCTGCTTAGGTGAGAACAGTTGATTGCATGGAAATGGAACAGGACGAGATGGGTCAGGCTGTGTCCATGGTGAGCAGCAAGAGCCATCGGGGACTAACCCTTGTGGTGGAGCTCAGAGCTGTTCCCCAGAGCTGAGGTTGAGATACTGAGGTCTTCTACCCCTCACACCAGGCAAGCTGTGCAGAAAACTCCTAGTGGCAGTGGCTGTCATCTGCCAGGTTTCACCGAGTGCTCGCCCAGGGTTAGGTTCTTTGTTTTGTCTCCCTGTGGTTGGTTTCATGCTGGGTGTGAGGCTCGGTGGGTGCTGTCCAGGGAGTGCAGCTCTGCAGATTGTCTCCAGTCTGTAGCATGACATTGCTGGTGCTCAGTACAGCTACGTAAGCTTAAGGTGTACAGCTCCTCAGTGGTGTTTCCTTCTCAAGAGGTAGTTCTTCATCTTTTTGCAGATGATGAGGCTCAAGGTTTCCCTTGTCAGGTGCCGGTGAAATCTCCAAGACTTGCAAAATTGCTCTTCAGAAAAGATGCCAGGAGAAAGAGGTGGACAGTGTGACCTCAGAGCTTTCCTTTGGGCTTCCAAGGGGAGTTCCGCGGCACTATCCCTGTAGTTTTGTTGTGTAACTTCACCAAGGTTTGTCTTCTCTGGGTTTCTGTTTACGAGATGAGTTGAACTAAATGTTTGGTTTTGAACTTGCTCTGTAGCATTGATACAGCTTAAGTCATGTTGGTGTAGATGACATCCAAATCAAGCTGGCCAGCATAATCTACTTTCATCTGCTCTAGTGACCATCAAAAGATATTATGGATTCAACTCAGAATGCTGCATCATTTAAAATAATTTTTATTAACCTCGTGCCATTTCTGCATGTGGACAAAGCCTAATTTCTATGCGCAGCAGGACCTAAGAACCAGACACTGATTTTAGTCTAGACCCTGCTTTAAATCATGTTTCTCTTTATGTATACCTTTGCCAACTCGTCTCCTTTCCTCTCCGTTATGTCTTTTGTCAGTAACTGCTTCCAGTTATCAATTTTTGCCTTGTCTTTCTTGTTAGCACCCCATGGCATTTCCTAGCGCAGGGACGTTTCTCAAACAAACCCAGCTTCTGTCTGACTGGACCAAGCTGTTTGTTCCCAGCATGGGCAGTGGGTGCTCCTGGAGGAGGAGAATCCAGGACTTGATCACCCTGAACCAAGGAGTGAGGATGGCAGCTCTCTCTGCGCAGGTGAAGGCAGCGGGGGCTGCTCTGCGCTTGTCTTCAGCCTGCCACAGTCCCTGGGAAAGAGTTTGGTTATCGAGTTATTGTAGCAGCCTGTTTACCTCCACCTGATCTGTGAACATTCACCGCTTCCTGCCACAACACAAGCTCATTGCCTCGAGTTACCTTGGGAGAGCAAACAGCACAGAGCTTCTTTACAGCCTCAGATTGTCCCAGCTTTGATGTCTGGAGCCCTGTGTTTTTGTAACTGTTGGGGCTCCTGCTCTTTCTTGCGTGCCATCCATCAGGGCAGCGGCTTCCTGCATCTGCTGAGAGCTCCATTTATCTGCAAACTCCCAAGCAATTAATCTTGCTTCATGAAAAAAGCCAAAGAAAAAAAAGCCAATGAGATGCTTTCTCCTGGCTCTGGGAATTCTTGCTTGAACATGGGACCTCTTCATCTGGGAAGAGGCCAAGTTGGGTGGCATCTTCTCAGCTATGAATCCTGCATTTGTAGCGTGCCTGGCCCGTACGCTGCCCCGGAAGAGGCAGGGTGCGTGTCTGGGGAGGCGATGGCCAAGCGGCTGTGAGAGCCGGGCTCCTGGAACAGTGGGCGTATTATAGCTGGAAAAGGCAATTTCTCTGCCAAATCTCTTTGTGCAGGAGGGTTTATTCTTTAGCCTGGCAAAGATGTCGCTTTGTTGGTTCCTTTTTCCCTCTCTCTCAGACTTGGGAAAGCGGGTGCAGGGCTGCAGTGGCAAAGGAGTGTTCAGCTCCTCCGACTTTCACGACCAGGACGGAGCTCTGCTGCGCTCAGACGTCCGGCTTGCGGGAAAGCAACCAGCTGGCAGCCTGCTCCTCTTGAGTGCCTTGGGTTCCCATCTTTTCTCATGCTTTGAACACTTTTTGACATGTAATCTAAATTAGTGAACTGTCTTGTGCTGGGAAGCTCAGTTTGGGTGTGATACTAAAGGAGATGTTTCCTTGTATTGCCTGCAGAAGAAAAGGAGCATCTGTGTGGAGAGGCGCGATCTTGTAACATCGGTGAGCTTAGGGGGCAGAGTTTTCTCAGAACACTACTGTGAAACAATTACCAGAGGTTTGGTAAAGGCCACATAGACCTTGTGAAATAAAATACGTTTCCATGTGGAGCTGCTTTTCCTGACTGCCAGGAACACCTCCCTTCCTGTTCTTGGAAAACAAGGGCCTGGCTAAAAGGCTGAGCTAACCGGGCTGACGTCCCCCAAGAAACATTAAGAGGCGCTGTAGTTAATGTGCTGCAGGATATTGTATCATCATTCTGTAACTCCTTGCCAGGCTGAAAACACCTTCCAGCTCTGGGGAGAAGCTATCCAGAGGCTGTCTCGCAGGTGATGGGAGAATATCTCTTTAGGCTGTGGAGCACAGGAGACCTGAAAAAATGTGTAAATCCGTCTCCCATTTGTGTTTGCTTCCTGCTGAAATCGAAGGGTGAAGAACTGTAGGTGGGGCCAGTCTGCTGGTTTATCAGCCGTTTAATGGCAGCCAGTGAAGCAGGAGGTATCTTTAGCTGGTAGCAGAAGATGGCCAAACACTTAAGGATGGGGAGGAGGAGGACAGAGTGCCCTCCTGCGGTCCAGAGGCTCCTGCCAGCACACTGGCCTGGATGTTTGCTACCTTAGCTTCTTCATCTTGACCTACTGCAGCAAATGCAATAATCATCACCTCTGTCGAAACAGCCCTGGCTTCCATCTGCTGTGGCTGCTGTCTGCTGCTTCACAGTTCTCCCTTCCCCTCCCATGGTGTGAAGCTCCCACAGCACCACAGCCACACAGTTCTCCTTGCTCTTCTCTGCCCTGGTTCTGGCCTGCCTGCATAGATATGTCCAGGGGGACTGAAACTGCTGCTGTCTTGGTACAGCGCTTGCCTTGCTGCAGTCCCTGTGTGCTGCTGTGATAAGTGTGGTTATGGATAACGGACAAAGGAAGGACTATTGGCTTGACGTGCCTGAGACACAGGAGTTCCCAGCCCTGGTCCAGACCAGGGAGCTGCAGAGCTCCTCTCTTACCAGGTATCAAATACAGGGCTGGTCACTGGCAGGGTGCTCCTTGAAAGGCAGCAGAAGCCTTATTCCTTGAATTAAAGATACGAAAAGCCAGACAGCATCTTCCAGCTTCACTGGGGTCAAATCTTAAATGTATCAGAGGTGTTCTGGAAGCTGCCTGTACTCTGGGCACAGCCATCTCTGAGATGGACCATCAAAGCTTCAGGCACTGAAGAGCTTGCACAAGCCAGAACTAGGAGGTGTTTTTTTTTTCGTCCTCCAGTGCTGACCTACTAGATTGGTGGGTTTAAGGGTTTAAGCATGTACTTAAAGTTATTCTGGTTGCTAAAAGTGCTTAAACTGCTTATCAGAACTAAAATAAAGTCCTGGGTTGAAAGAGAGTCACTTTCTGTGTTATTATTCATCATATTGACTTTACTACAAATACTGTTTTCCAATTTGGTAAGATAATTCTAAAAACAAAAGGTCATCTTTGGAAAATAGCTGTCTGAAGCCCATGGAGTTGAGGAAGAACCTTGAGTTCCCTCATGGCTGACCAAAGGGTGTTCCAGGGCTGCTGTGGATCTTGGAAAGAGTTTTCCAGGTTCATTATTTACATGAGACACTGCGAGTACACTTGGCTTCTGGGTTGTGCTGCAGAGCTTGGCGTGGTAGCACTGGCTGCTGTAACGTGGCCAGGGCAAGGTGCTTCCCCTGCTCCGAGGGGCTGGAGGAACCTGTGATACCCTTTCCTCAGCACCCACAGGCTGGGCAGCCTTGTTGTGAAGTCATTCTGCTTGTGACTCCATCTTGGTGCCAGTTTTTCTGTGGCTGAGAACATCATGTGTATGTTGTTCAACCTGGAGAAGGAGGCTCAGAGGAGACCACCTCACTCTTGACAGCTCCCTGACAGGAGATTGGAGCCAGGTGGGGTTGGGTTCTGCTGTCAAGGAACAAGTGACAAGAGGAAATGTCCTCAAGTTGCCCCAGGAGAGGTTTAGGTTGGACATAAAGAACAATTTCTTCCCCACAAGGGCTGTCAGGCCTGGCCCAGGCTGCCCAGGTCAGTGGTGGAGTCCCCATGATCCCTGGAGGGGTTTCGGAGCTGTGGTGCTGAGGGACATGGGTCAGTGGTGCCCTGGCAGTGCTGGGTTAATGGTTGGACTCAATGATCTTTCTGAATGATTCTTTGCTTCTACGATTCCATGTGTAATCCCTCCATCTCTGCTTTCTGCTGTGCTGCAGGTGGCTGCTGTGGCTCTGACGTAAAGCAGTACGTTTATGGAGGCTGGGCCTGGGCTTGGTGGTGCATTACTGACACCCAAAGGTAAGGAGACCCCCGTTACTGGTGGCTTTGGGGTAGGAGTTAGGCAAAGCTGTCCCAGTGGGGCTGTCAGCAGTATCTTTAGGAACACGGGTCTGGGCACTGCGTAAGAAACTGTGGATGGGCATCAGCCTGGGCTGCTGCCTTTGTGACCAGCTCTGGTCCCTCAAGGAAGGTTGATGGCAGGAGCAGTGCCTGCCCTGTGAAGTGCCTCTTTCCACACCTCTCCTCAAATCCAAGGCAACCAGATGGGTTTTTTCCCGCCTCTTTTTTAACCTTTTGGTTGATTTTTATTTACATAAACCTCCCAAAGCTGAGAGAGCACCGCAGCCTGGCTGCTCAGTGGGTTTCTCCCTGTGCTGAGGAAGGCAAGAACCCTGCTTTCCTCTGCCACCGCCTTCGCAGCGCTCTGCAGCCACGAGGATCTCGCAGAGGTGCTGGGCAGAGGGGCCGCTGGGCTGGCTCATCCAGCAGCTCACAAGAGGAGCTGAGTTCTGCCCAGTAAGCCCAAACCCAGTAACAAACAAGCCTGTGGCATGAGGTGGGCCGGTGCTGCCCCTTGCTCCTCAAGTCCCCTTTTCTAAAGGTACGCTGACGCCGTCACGCTGGGAGCAGGCTGTGCTCCTGTTTCACACCACGGGATTTCCTTTCTCTCCCTTTCCTCAGCTGTGGATTTTGCTTGCTGCTGCTTAACCGTGCTGGTCTCTGAATTAACATGCTGTGATAGTGCTGCTGTCCTGCTAACGTAGCTCTTTGTCTTTAGGATCTGGGGCAATGTCACTCTCCTAACACCTCCCTCGTGATCACCAATACAGGTTTCCTCCTCCTGTGTAAAAAAGTAATAGGGGAAAAAGGATAAAGACGTGACTTTTGGGTTTTTGCACTGACAGCCAGAGGTTGTAGTTAACCCTCACTACCTGATCTCGCTGCCTCTTTTCCCTGTTCACGTGTTGCCACCAGCGGACCAAGTGAGCATGTGACCGCTCTCGATCTGTAGATGACAAGCTGCTGAAGCTGCTCTTCACGTGGGGGTCAGGCAGCTTTGCCTTTTAAAGGGGTCCTGCCTGCTGCTGGCCACTGACTCACAGCAGCTCTCAAGTCCTCTCCCGGGTGGCTGGTACTCGGGATTGCTACAAGAGCCTTCTGCAGTGCTCTGGCTGCATGGAGAGGTCTCCGCTAACACCGCTGCTTTAGCCCCAGGCTCTCCAGTGATGCTCGGAGCAGGTGGGAGGGGATAGGAAGACCTGGCTCATGGGCTCAACGCTTGAGAACTGCGTTGGTCCAGACGAGCTTCATTCCCCAGTCCTTATGAAGCATCTTGTCGGGGCAAATGTTGATTTGAACAAATGGTTTCTGCTCCTCCCGTTGTTGTGTGAGGAGCCCAGAGGGCAGCGCAGGACCTTGACCTGCAGTGTGGAGGAGATAACAGATGTATTCAGGAGGCTGACTTAATATGTTAAGCAAAGGCTGAGTCCAGGGCCAAGAACTGCTTGCCAGGAGTGAGCTGTCATTTGATAGAGGTCTGTGCATTAGTTAGCAAATGGCACCCAAACAGCACCCAGACAGCTCTTTTACTTTAAAATCCATATCCCTGGTTTGTGCCATGGGATATGGGGCTTAATTCTCCTTTTGAGATCAGAGCCTTTCCAAAATGAGCGAGCCATGCCGCAGATGGAGCCTGCTTCATTAGCATGAGGAGAGAGGCAGATTTCCTCCCCTGAAATGAGGACATCTTTTCTGGAACTGCCAGTGCTGAAAGCAAGAGAGAGCAATTGTGTTGCTGTCAGCGGCATCCCGCCAGGTAGCACTAACCTGGGAACAAAAGGAACAGTTAGAGCTGGCAGGGTGCTGGGCTCTTATCCTGCTGCAACCTTGAGGACTGGGAAAAAAAAAAGAAAAAGAAAAAAAAAATCCTATCCCTGTTTAAGGGTCAAAAATAAAAGCAGTGAGAGAGGCAGTGCGGTCTTACATGCCTCTGGGGGAACCAAATGGTGTTATTCATCTTCTCAAGACAGCCCTTGGAAGCACCTTCTCTCATCAATGCCATAGCCAGGGCCCCAGCATTTGAATTTTTCCAGCCCCTTTTAAACAATGACATAGAAGCATTTAAATTTTTACAAACAAGAATTTTCTGTGTGTGAAGATTACTCGGGCAGGAAATTCCAGCTGACTCCAGGGTGGCAGTCCAGGTGGGATACACAGCTCAGTTCCATCTGCAGTGACTCCTGGGCCCTCAGCCTGTTGATCCTCACTGAAGGCAGCAGCTGGGTGCTGTGAACTCCCCGCCGTGCCCGGGGAAGCTGCTCTGGCCCAGGGTTACGGGCAGTGGGAGCAAGGCAAACGGAACAGGGAAAAGCTGAAACCTGAAAGTCTCGCCTGTCCTCTGCAACGAGTGTCGTACTCTCTGATAACTGCTTTGTGTATTTGCTGTCCTACCCTTATTCCTTGCTGCTCAGACTGTCTTTGGAGGTTATGACCATCCTCTGTCGCTGTGAGAATATTGAGACGTCGGAGGGGGTCCCACTGTACGTAACGGGGGTTGCACAGGTAATAATCCACCAGCTTCCTAACACCGTGTCTAACTGTTTATCCCTCTGTTTTGAGCAGCAGCAACAGCAGCAGCAGCAGCAGCAGGATAACATAAAAACTAATGGTTTTCTAATGGGCCAGCTGAAATTTCAATACCCTCCTCTCCTTCCCCTTCTCTGGCACTTGCCCTGGGGCGCACTCCACAGTTTATAGGTAATGCAGACAGATGTACCCTTGGCAAATTCCAAACTCAGCATCGCTGTCCTGGCTCCTGATAACGCTGCCGACCTTGGCTCCAGCTGTAACCCTTTCCCCGGCAGCACTGTTTCCATTTGGTGCTCGGTGGAGAGCAGAAGGGTCTCTGCTTTTGTGTGGAGCCCCAAGCAGGGCAGAGCGGATTCGGTACAGGATTTGGGGCAGGTGGGAAGGCAGGGTTTGTGCCGTTTTAAAAGGAAACCTGCACACGTGTGAGGAAAGAAATACCGACTGTACTCGGCTCTGCAATTTGGGGTATGGGTTTCCACTCAGCCCTTCTTCCTCCGCATGGAGACAGTGCCCCTGGATGTTGTCACGTTTGAAAGTACAGCACAGAGACCTCGGGTGAGTTGCACCATCCAGGGCTAGAGCATTTGCACCGTGACCAGTTATGAGCTGGTGTAACAGTAATTACCAAACATCCTTGTGACTTCACAGCGAAGAAGCCCGGTAGTGAAATTAAATTCAAAGTGTAGGTTCGGTCTTCAGAAGGCTAAAGTCCTGCACTAGCTGATTAAAGCTCTAGATGCATATGGCAAAAAAATGCCTGTGCACATCCTGGACAGTGGGATCTGTTTTCTCAGCTCCCAGTGTGCGTGCCAGTTTAATTAGGACAGTGGCCAAGGCAGGCATGAACTTGCAGAGAGATGTTTTGGCCCTTCCAGCCAATCCTCGAGCGACCCAGTGGGCACGCAGCAGCCCAGCGCGGCCCCTTCATGGTTCAGATGTTTGACCTAATGTTCCCTGACACAAGCTCTCTGCCCTGTGGCTCCCTGTCCTGACTCTCAGCACCTTCCTGGCTTGTTATGGCTCACATGAGAGCCGGGCTTCACTTCCTGAAGCAGAACTTGCCATGGCTGAGCATGTCTTTTGTTTTATCAAACCATCACCTGCAGATTGCCAGGTCTGACCAAGGTACCTGGAGTCCACCTTGGGTGACGGAGAAAGCTGCAGAGCTGCGGGATCTTTTCCTGGGTGCCTGATACTGTACAGGAATGGGTCTGAAGAGCTGGAGACTCACTTCTGTCTGCCTTTGGGTCACAGGACAGAGGGAATAAGCGGGAGAGGTGGGCCAGACCAGGGGGAAGGTCAGTGTTAATGCTGACCCAGCCAGGGCAAAGGCAGGGCTGCTTCTTGCAGCATCAGCGCCAGGCTTTGCCAAGCCGGGGGGGTGGCAGCGTGGGGCGGGTGGGAGCATCCTGGGTCCATGCTGTGCTTTGAAACCAGTGACAGCAGCCAGCGAGAGGACGCGCGGCCCCGGCGTTGGGCAGTGTGGCACAGCGAGCCTCTGACAGAGGGCCCTTTGGGGTCCCAAAGGTGCCAGCTTCTGTCTGCCTCGCGGGCCCAGCGGAAGGGGAAGGGTCACGGTATCATTTCCAGCCTGGCTCCCAGCCTTTCTCTGCTGCTAAATTGCCTCTAAGCGTTATCTGAAAATCTGTTTCTTGGCCAAAGTGACTTGTCTGTCTCCAGTCACAGAGGCAGTCCCTTGACTGCGTTCTGTGCCTGTCTTACATTACCTGCGAGGAGCGCCACAGGTAGCCCGGGGTAGGAGATGCAAAGGGAAGAGCTGAGTGTGTATTACCTGGAAACGTGCAAATATTTTACGTTTTTTGGCAGGATTTCCCTAGAGATAATGACGTTACAGCCCAGGTGTGAGGACGTAGAGACGGCGGAGGGGGTAGCTTTAACTGTCACAGGTGTGGCACAGGTACAGTAACTCCAAAACATCGTTTCAGGAATGCATGTCTCTAACTTATGTCTGGTGTGCCTCCTTAAGAGGTTGCTGTTGGCCAGGACCAGAAGCCAACTGCTCCAAGACAAATCCTTGTGCAAAACCATACTGTCCTTGCGGGTTCAAGCACACTACAGCATGTCCTGTGTCGTGAAGGGGGTTGTGACCTCTCCTTCTGCCCCAGAATCATTCTGCTTTTTCTAGTCTCTCATTTGTCCCTGTGGCAAATGAAGCGTGTGTGGAGGTGACTTGATCTGTTTGTGAAACACTGATGTTCCTGTGATGCCCCTGGAGCTGTGTGGGACCCCGTGGGGCTGAGACAGTTGCTCCTGAGATGGCATTCAGCATTATGTTGCTTTGCATTATTATTATTATTATTATTATTAGCATTAGCACGTGGCCCTTGTAATTCTTCACGGTGAGTTAAAGCTTAAAGAAAGAACTTAGTCCCTCCAGGCACTAAAATTTATGTGCAAAATTTCTGGTTTGAATTGAATTTCGATTCTCTGAAGCCTTCTTCACCTGTGAAATCCAGCTCTTGCTTCTTGTGACTCAAGCACCTGAATTTCTTAGATTCTGAGTCTGCTGCCCTGGTACAGAGTTTGTCCTTGTGACCAAGTCCTGCCTTGGGGAGGATGCTGGTAGGAAAACACTGTTAGTTTGCAATGGAATTTGACTCCTTGATTAGGCAGCTGGATGCTTGGGTTGAAAATGACTCCTGACAGCTCATTCTGGGTGTATAAAACCAAGACAGCAGTTCTCAGTGCGCTCAAGTCTGCGGTCCCTGTGTGTCCAAGGTCTGTTGTTGCAGGAGAGGTGACTGCCACGTTCCCTGCGGTGAGCAGTGGGGCCGAGGGGCACTGCCAGTGACACAGTGATGTGACCAAAACCCCACGTGCGTCAAAAGGCTCCCCACAGGGAAGAGCACTGTGGCTGCTGCAGCTCTTTTAAGACCAAACGCTTGACAGATTTCCCCCGGTGCTTTCCAGAGCAGCCAATTCCTCCCTGGGTTCATTGGTTTGCCCCGAGCTGACGTTGCAGAGGAGCTGCGTGCGGTGTCAGTGCGTAAGTGAGGACACGAATTCAGCCAGGAGCAGGTTCTGGATTGTCACACATGGCAGAAGGGCTGGGCATGGCCGTGACTCAACAGCACGTGATCCATCGCCCTGCTGCCGTTGGGCAACGGGGCTCTGTGCGGGAACACCAGCACGGGAGCCAGCTTCTTGGGCTCATCCTGGCTCTCCTGGTCTGAGCCAGTGTCCCTGTTTTCAATTTTTCCATTCTTTTTTATCCATTCAGCTGCTAATGTGTCACATCACCGCAGTGGGCTTGGCATGGTTGGCAAAATGCGTGCAGCCATGTCTCTCCTCACAGATGTTTCATAAATCTGTAGGCTTTTCCTTTGGAAAAGGTGCTTCTGTGAAGGCAGCATTCCCTTTTTGACCTAGTTTTAGGACATCCTTCCATTGCTTGCAAAATGGTTTTGGCTGGGTGGTGTGGGGTAGCTGAAGGCTGGGTCACTGGCTGTCATGATTTAAAAATGCAGCTCCTAGCTCATCTCATTCATGTTATTCTCTTCTTGCTGTTATTTTTTTTTCACCCTCCATTGATTTTAAAGATTTCGGATTGTGAGGTGGGAGGAGTTACATGCAGAAAGCAGTCTTGAGGCAGCTGGAGGTGCGAGTGGCAGATCTTACCTTAAATTGGCAGGAGTTCTTTTGAGGCAAATCTTTATCTTTCAAGGGCTTGTGCAAAAAGGGAAAAAGGCCAACGAATTATTGCTGGAGAAACACCTTTTAAAATGTTTGCCATAATAATACGAGTGCTTAATGTGCCTAAGAGTGCTGTTTGAAGAGGGATGTAATGAGCACTCACCAGTAGCCTCCTTCCTGTGTTGGCTGGGTGCTTGGGGTGCACTGGGACGATGCTGCCTTAGGCCACGCTGGGCTCTGTATCCTTCCTTACCATTTTCTGAGCCTCGAGCTAATTGCATTGTCTCTGCTCACCCCTCTTTGTGATTGCAGCTGGCAGGAGCTGGGTGTGAGATATCGATCCCGCAGCCGGGGTGGTTTTATGGCAGCTCTGATTTCCTGCCAGCTGAACGCTCCCCCTGATGTGAGTGACATTTGAAGAAGAACCAAGTGCCATGGTGCCCTGTCTGGAATTCTGGAAACGAGCTGAGCACAATTTGCTCAACTCTTGTTTTGTTTTTGTGGAGCCTCTGCTTTGTAGGTTGACATTTAATGGTCAGACTTGATGATCCTGAAGGTCTCTTCCAACCAGAAGAGTTCTGTGATGCTATGATCCGTACTCGGTGGATAGCCAGGCTCCCTCGGGCTGTCCAGCTTTTCCAGCATGGGCAGGCTGCTGGCTGGCTTTATTCAGAGAAACTGAGCCCTTGCTTTCCCCTGTAGGTACCACAGGGACTCTCTTAATGAACATCGTACTCCAGCTGTCCTCTCTGCAGCTCCCAAGGGGCAGCAGTTGTTCAGAGAGGTGGAATTGCTGGCAGACGTGCACCGTAAACTCTGCCATGGAGTCCAATTGGTTTGGGTATTTGCAAAAAGACTCCTGTTAGCTGCAAGATGAGCCTTGCATGGGGCCCATGCTCCTTGGTGCAGCTCCAGATGCAGCTCTCCCAGCTGCCCGTTGCGTGGAGAGTGCACACTGCTGGCCCTGGGTGCAGGGACAAGACATGGATGTAGCCAGATGAAGCAGAAGAAGATTTGCCACACTTGCCTGGGATTCAGTTTGGCATTTTGCCTGGGAAGCAAAGGTAGGAAATAGGCTCAGCCCAGGTCGGTGTTTCTTCACATTACCAGGGGTAGGGTTGTGGCAGCTGAGTCTTGGAGAGCTCACCATGTGTCATCCCCTTAGAAGGTGGTGGCCAGTCCCAGTTGTCCTGCTCTCTGGCAGTGGTGGGGCCGGGTGCTGCTGTTCAGCTCTATGGGATCATTTTGGCCTCGCAGGCCTCCAGACCAGGCTTTCTCAAGACAGAGTTGTGGTGCTTTTGCCAGCAGTTTGACCCTGAAAGATGGTCCTGTAGGTGTCAGGATGAGGTCTGTAGGCTGTGAACCCATCGAGAGCATGTGTTGGGACCCTTGGAGGGCCCCTGTGCAGCAGCTGAAGCTTTGGAGGTCTCTGAGCCAGGACCACGCTGCCATTGCAGCCAGATCCATCCGGGGCCCTCGGGGCAGGGTGCAGTGAGCCACCAGCATCTCATGGGACAGGAGACACTGCCCACCCCAGATGTCTCCATGAGAGGGTGCTCTGGGACCTGCTTGGCACCCAGGTGTCCCAGCAGAGCTGTGTGGCTCCCGTGGCTCAAGTGGCCATTGAGACCCTGCTTCCTTCCCTGGCGCTGCCACACAGAGGCCACCAGGGGCTGCTGTCTTGGTGAGGTGTAGCTTCTCATAGCTGGGTCCTATAGACCTGTAGAGCACCATCTCCATTGCCTAACACACCCCACAGCGATTTCTAACCCACTCTCACTGCAAAGGGTGACTGCAAGAAGAAACCAGTGTGGTACAGCCACCTCATCTCATCTCTCCTTGTGAGAAACACCAAATGGAGACCCTGTTCCTAAGCTGCTTCTTGGGCATTTCAGACTCTTCCTTCTTCTCTGCCTTTCCCGTGTCAGAAAAAAAAAAAAAAATTCTAGTAAAGGAGGCAGAAGAGAAAGGTAGCAAAGTGGCTTTTGGCCAAGGTGGTGATAGAAAGGCCTCTCCTAGGACTGCTGTTGGTGCAGTGACTGAACTGGAGAAAAGGAGGAAGCTCAGGGGAGACCTTCTGGCTCTCAACAGCTCCCTGACAGGAGGCTGGAGCCAGGGGGGGGGGTCAGACTCCCAAGGAACAAGCAACAGGACAAGAGGAAATGTCCTCAAGTTGCCCCAGGGGAGGTTTAGGTTGGACATGAGGGAAAATTTCTTCCCTGCAAGGGCTGTCCAGGCCTGACCCAGGCTGCCCAGGGCAGTGGTGGAGTCCCCATGACCCCTGGAGGGACAGAAAAGCCATGGAGATGTGGTGCTGAGGGACATGGTTTAGTGGTGGACTTGTCAGTGCTGAATTAGCTGTTGGACTTGGTCTTAAAGGTCTCTTCCAACCAAAATGATTCTGTGATTCTAAGCGGTAGTTCAGGGCTCTTGGGTAGAGTTTTCATCAGGTGGAGCTTGCAGACTCTGTCCCCACATCGTCTGGTGGCCACTGCAGCGGGATCAATGGCTTCAGGGAGCACTCTGAGCTGCAGCTGGGCCTTGGAGAGGTGTCTGCCCCAGGCACGGGCACTGCTGTAGCAGTGAGCAGAGGGTTGATGGCTTGTCTGGTGGCCAGGCTGAGCGTGGTCACAGCTCAGAATGGTCCCTTGCAGCCTGGTGGTGGTATTGCTGCTTCTGCTGCTGCTGCTGCTGTTGGGTGCCTGTCCCTCTTTAGACACCTCCAGTCCCTTTGGTTTTGTCTCCTGTCTCTAGGTGAAGATAATGACTGAGAAGGAGCTCCTGGCCGTGGCCTGTGAGCAGTTCTTGGGGAAGAACGTGCAGGATGTGAAGAACGTGGTCCTTCAGACGCTGGAGGGACATCTGCGCTCCATCCTAGGTGCGGAAGGGCTCAGGCTATTGAAGGCATCTTGAGTGGCTTTTTCCCCTCTTCACTGGCTGGTCCCAGCAGTGTTGCTGTCACAGCAGCAGCCACGATGGGTGCTTCCTCTGCTGGCTGCAGAGGTGGCATCTTAGATTGTTCCTCCCCTACAGCAGCTCCTGCTGTGTGACTGCATGTTGTGATAAGTGGGTTTTCAGGGCTTGCAGTGAGAGATGTCCAAGTCCCCATGAGTTAAAGGTGTGTGGTGGCTGTGCTTGTGAGACCAAGATGTCAGTCTGCACTGCAGGGTCTGGCAGAGGATTACACCCTTGTGCCCAGACGTGAAGAGATTAGGGGCAATGAGGACGTTGCTGAGCTTAAGACCCACACTGTTGTGTGTTACCTGTCCCAAATAAAGGGTATTGGTTCCTTCCCTCTGCAGGTACCCTGACAGTGGAACAGATCTACCAGGACAGGGATCAGTTTGCCAAGCTGGTGCGGGAGGTGGCGGCTCCCGACGTGGGTCGCATGGGTATCGAGATCTTGAGCTTCACCATCAAGGTACAGGGTGACAGAGCCTGGCCCAGGCTGCCCAGAGAGGTTGTGGAGTCTCCTTCTCTGCAGAGATTCCAAACCCTCCTGGA
>JANHFY010013653.1:0-13555 GCA_027560095.1 Chloroceryle inda
GAACGGATTTTATTACCAACAGTGCTATTGTGTGGTGTGGGAATGGAAGCAGAGTTAATGGACAGAGTATAAGACTCTACAGTTCTTCTTCCCCCATAAATCTGTGCTTTCATGTCCTGTGAATGCACACATGAATGTGCATGTGCTCACAAGCACAACTAACTGGAGTATTTGAAAAAGTTTATGGAGAAAGGGAATGCTTTATCTCCATTGTAATTTTTATTTTTATGGGAAGAATGGCCTTTTATATGTTATACATAACTTAATGAGTTGATGATGGACTCACCAATGGGTGTTCTCCCACATTCATGGCTCCTAGCTGTATTTACCATGCACAGAGAAAAACATGATACACTTAATAAAAGAATCACAGGGCTTTTGTTTCCACAGAGGACTCCTGGCTTTACTGGTCAAACTGCTTCCAGAGATGTCAGCAGTTGCAGAGCCCTTTCATATGCTGAAAATATAAACCCACACCATTCCAGGCAGCATTTGTGTTAGCAATGGAATTTTTAAATAGAAATAATTAGTTTTGCTGGCCATGGTTGTTACATCTGGCATAAATTTTCCCCAGTGAACCCTATTTTTAAAAAACAAAGCATTTGAGCTGAGGTTCCAGATTATACTAGTTACTGATCTTTGCAAGCCTAATCCATTCTTATGAGCAACGCCTCTGTGGTGTTTTCTTCCCAAAGGATATAGTATGGGTGCAACCCAAGCTTTATTGTGCTTAATCTGAACCAGAAGTCTGAGATGATTATTTTAAAAGTCATGCTGTTTCTTAAAAGTGATTTTCTTCCTCTCTTCATGCTGTGCTGATAAGAAGTTATAAGTGGATCTCTTTAATGTTTTAGACTGGAGTGATAGAGAAGAAGGCAGTGTGCATCTGGGGGCTACACAGCCCAAGGTTAAGCCTGTTGATGCAGAAGCAGTAAAGGCCACAAAAAACATACCCTTTTACTTTGAAGCATACATACCACACCTTCAAATCTGGGGAAACAGCACATGTGGGGCAAAATTATGCCTGGTTTATAAAGGTGCTAAACAAGGGCAGAGGGAAAGACCTCACACTCTTTCAGCATGAAGACTTGGGGTCTGTAGTGATGTTGAGAATGACAGTAAGCCCAAAGTGCAGGTAGAGAAGAGGTCAAGAGATGTCCCCTGCACCCTTTGGAAGGATGCTTCTGCCCAGCATGCCAGTGTTGCTTCCATTAAATTCTCCTTCCCACCTGTGTCTTCTGACTGATACCCCCACTGATGCCAAAGTGCACTCAAGTCTGATCATATTTAAACTCTCAGGGTTCTGCAGCAACAGTGTGCTCCATTATCTTCCTCCACTTATGGGGCTAGTCAATTTGCCCCTGTTATAGCAGCCTCACTACTGCTGCAGCTGAGACTAGTTGTCCTGCACACTGATCATTTCAAATATTGGGTTTATCTCTGTGTTGTTGTTCTGTAATAAATCATGGGGAAACTAATACATATACAGATCTTCAGTCAGTGCTGGATGTGAGACAGCATCCTCCAGTAGCAAGGGAGTTGGCTTTAACGACATTCCTCACTCATTCCAGACTCCCATCGGCCCAACTGCATTTGCACTGACACAGCGAATGGTTCTGCCTACTCATCTCCCTGTAATCATTTCTCTCTGCTGGATAAATATAGGTAATAGAAAACTTAATTAGGTGCTTTTATTGTTTAAATATATTTGTCAGTAAAGATGTGCTCTCTGTCAAACATACAATATTTACAAGTCATAAAAAATCTCCTTTTGGTGATAAAAATGTCATTTCACATAATGCTTTTATTTTTTAACTAGCAAAAGAAGACAGAGCAATCTTCACAAACACTGAATTGCTGGGCTGCTTCTATTATCAGCAACTAATTTTACCCAGTGTCATAAATCAGATAAGTAGGCAGGTATGTAAATAATTTCATCAGCTGTTCTAGAAACCATTATTGATTCTCAAAACAGTAATCAGCTCTGTTTCTATTTCTAATCCAATAACATGCATAAGTGATAAGCTTTTTAGATATCAGGTAATTTAACATATTCTTGACGTCCCACAGCTTCATGCTCAGATATCCAAAGTGACTCTAATGTTCCTTGATTATGCCTTCATTATATCATGATTTCAGAGTCTTAGCAATTAGGAAGCTGGACTGAAATCACCAATGCTAAAATCACATATGCACCACATGTGCATGTCCCTCCCCACAGACCTGCCATCCTTTTATATCTTCAACAGTGTTAAATGCACACTTACAAATTCATGGCAGTTCGTAATGAAAATGTGAAGTATCAACCAGAAGAGTCTCAAATTCATAATTAAATAATTTTTAAAATATTTTTTTATGCTAAATCAGTTCCCTGAGAAATTTCTTTCATCCTTCTTTTGCCTTCCATTTTATTAATAGCAGCTTCAAATTGAAAGGAGGCTGGTAACAGATCTTTGTTTCTTGTGTCGAACCAGTTGAAGACAGGAATTAAGATAACCCAACTTAACTGAGTCTGATATATCCATAGCAACCTCTGTGTTGCTTGTTGGACATGCCCTTGGTATCTTAGGAAAATACTGTCCTGTTACTTTAGAAACAGAAGCCAACAACAAACACTGAATTGAGGTGGCCAAGAAAAGTGTCAGTGTTAAATGGCTGTGTCATAGCTGGCAGAGAACCAGATGAAATTATCCAGGCCTTAGATAGCTGAGACTGAGTATGTTCTCAAGCAAGTTGCAAAGCAAGAGGAAATTCCAGTAAATCATTTACTTAATGAGAACAATGTGCAACTGATCTTTTTTTCTCTCCTACAAAGTTAATATTAGTATTCTGTTATCATCCTTTTTTTTTTTTTTTCTCCTGTTTGCTACATTATCATGTGAGATGCTAAAGGGGTCTGGCACTGCTTGGGGTCTGATATTACTCATAAATATACTGTGTGAATTAGAAGCAACTGCTGGACCCAACAACTTCTTTTTTCATGAAACACTTATCTGATGAAAAATGTGAACTCTTCAGAGTTGTGGCCAACTTATATACCTTACTCTGGACAACTTCCCTGGTCAGCTGAGTAGAAGCCAGGATTATCAGAGCCTACAGATTCCCAGTTTGATCCTGTTCCTACCACTAAGAGATTCAGAAGCACTTTTATTTATTTATTTATTTAATAATATATTTAATATTGGTGTTTTATAGCAAAACATTACCGAATTTCACTTCCGTGAAATAGTTTCAGTGTTTTTGCTTATTACTGCATTTTGGAAGGAACATTTCCTAAAATCCTGAGATTTTTCACATATGTACAATTTTGCCTCCTGGCCACTTCAGCAACCACACTGGAGTCAGTGGAATTATAGCTCCCTTGCCCAGTTAAAACTGCTCTATGTTCGTGGAGAAATTCAAACCTTGTGTTAGCAGGCACTGTTTCAACCACACTTGTGGAGGTTTCAGAGTCTCAGATTCCAGCCACTTTTTTGAAAGTGTGCAGCAGGCAGAGGAGAGAAACCTTATTAATGCTCCCAGTGAGGGGAAGAGGGTAATATGAGCTCAAATGTTGTTAGACACCAGAGAATCCACATGGAAGACAGCCCAAATACATGCTCCAACCACCTGAAAAAGTAAAGGACAGAGGCCTGTAAAACTTAACACGAGAATTTACAGGAAATCAGGCCTCTTTGGTTCCAGTGTTCTCCGAACTACCTGTTTATAGGCTCAATTTTCTGTGTACACCTTCAATAACAATAGTCACAACAGTATCATTCTGTAGTCAAGGACATAGGAGGATCACAAGCACTTGTGGACAGCAGTTTTGACATCATTGTTGTTTGCCTCTGTGTCCTATCGCACAATGTACTGCCTCAGAAATCAACTGCTAAAGATGAAAACCTACACAACTAAAAATAAACTTTTGTTATCAATGTGCAACTTAACAATTAGATCCTAAGCAGGTTTTTGTTACCTCTTTTGGAAGAGTTCATATTTGATTAGTCTGGTCAGCCATCTACCATTATCCACCAGGCAGTGGGAAAGGGGTAAGCTGCCAGTGACAAACTACTGATATTTGTTACGTTTAAGAAAAGGTTCTTGCATAATTTGGAACAACTGCTTCTAAGATCTGATTACTCTTATTCTTTCCTCACCTTCAGGTTTCTGCAGTGCAAGTAAAATTAGAAGGTGGGAGGTTTGTGTATGTGTCCATGCGTGTTTTTGCTTAGCACCTAGGACCAAGAATCAGTAATATGCGCGAGAGGCTCACACCGTTATCCCACAGATCCTTGAAGCTGGCAAGGACTCCTCCTGCCCTAAGAAGCCACATTGATGGCCCCTGGCAAGTGAAGTGAGGAAGCCTCACTGGGGCTTCCTTCTGGAACAAGGGAAGGGTGTCAGTCCGCTTTATTCTGGCTTCAAAGGCTGTGGAGGAGCTGAAGTCTGATGATATTTACAGAGTTCCCAATGCTTTCAGTTGAAAACAGAAAAGGCAAGTGGTTTGAAGCTGCCTGAATGTAAGAACAAAGGCTAAAGGAATAAGTCAGTAACTAAGCAAATATACTGAATACAAAGGACCTTCAGGTCTTTGTTTTAATTTTCTTACCCTTAGAATGCTTCTGTGGTTATTTTGATCCACTCACTAAAACCTCTCAAAAACTTAATGGAGCAAGCATTTGGAGTCTTTTCTTTCTGTTTGTTTCTTCACCATTTAGCATAATCTGAGACTGACTTTAAAAATCCAATTTTAAAAAATAATTCAGTTACTTAATACATATATTTTTAAATGACAGTGTAAAAACACATCTGCTATCTAAAAAAATTTTTTTTTTCTTTTGGAAATACACTTTATATAACAAAATCAAACTCATGGAGTCAGATCTTTAGATGAAGCTATGTTATCATATCAAAGACAGTGGGACAACACATGGGATGGAATTTCAGGAACAGCTAATTATTTGTTCTTAAAAAAAAAAAGAATTTCCTTTCCTTAATGAGACAACTTTCAGGAAATGAGTTCAGAGAAAGGAGAAGAGAAGAAGAAATACAGTATTCTGGAAGCTAAAAATCTTGTTGCTGTTCTTTCTGCAATTTTTGTGGCTAAGACACTGAATGGATTCCATAAGTGAGATTTTGTCAGTATGCCAAATCTACATGGTCCTCTATCTTAAAAAAATGCCTTTGATTTCCACAGACTCCAGCCCAGCTTGGGACTTGAGTTTAAAAAAACCCCAACATATCCTGCTGCTACAGGAAATATTTTCTTGAACACCACTGTATTTTATTTATTTTAATCATATTTAAAACTAATCTTATAGAAATCTCAACAGCACTGTTATGCATAACCTAAAAGAGTTCATTTCACCTATTTACATGAGAAAAGCTCACAGGATTAACACATTCGGAAATGATGTGAAAATGCAGAACTGATTTAAGATTTTTTAAGAAGTCCAAGTGTTGAATGAAGTAGGATAGGAAACTACCAGGTTTCCTCACATTTGAAAGAAGACCATACAACATACTGAATACAGAGATTGTTTTTTTTTATACTGGCTTACAGAGGATGCTACTTCATTTTCTAGTAGAGAAACTTACTATTAGCACTGTATATGGCAATTCCAGAAAGCTTGAGAACCGGATATCAGGCCAAAATTAAATCTCTATGCTCACATATAACCACACACGGACAACATTCAAGTTTGGATAGTTTAATAACCTTTACTTCTTATATTGGGCCAAGTTCAGATTCAGAAAACGTTTTTCTGCAGATGCAAACTTTTGAGCTAAGATCTACAGTGAAAGGTTTGGGTTTCTTTTAATATATCTTCCCTATTGGGTTTCTTACAAGTCATCTGCAAGAAACCCAAGTTCACTGTTATTAATAAAGACATTTCGAGAAAGTATTGCCAGGCAACCATCATTACTGAAGTGTGCTGGACTACTGAAGTATGGGGCTACAGCAATAGAAGGTTGTTACAGAGAACTGCAGTGGTAATCAGTTAGTGCAGTACTTTGCAGGGAATGCTCTTAAATCAATGATATAGCTACATATAAAATGTGAAGAAAAACCCCACTGGATTATTGGTATTTTCATTGGTATTATGTGACCTGCTTTATGCCCTTCATATTTTCATCCTGTAATCCTTTGGTTCACCATGTCTCAGGTCAGTAAATCTCTATAAGTCCTTTGCTGCACTAATAGAAAGCTACCAGTAAGAATGGCCCTCATTTAATCCTGGCAGCAAATTAAGACATCTCACTTCTGATCTAGAGGAATTCGTCCTAATTACAGAAGGCTAAACTGACTACCAATCCAGCTCTCCGTAGGTAATTCAAATGGAGAAAATGGGAGAAAAGAGGTACTAAACAGCTGGCCTACATTGCTCCTTTGTTTACTGGGAGCTACATAAGCAGAGATGACTGGATGAACCCTTGTTTTTTGTAATCTATTCTCTAGGAAGTCCTTGTTTTCATGGGTCAAAATCTCTCCTGACAGGGTCCATTCAACTGATAATCATCAGTGCAGGCCTCAGTAAGCCATGGGGTATCTTAAAACCTAAAGGGATGCTTAGCATATTCTGAAAGGCTCAGTCATCAGGAAACATTTTTGGCAAATGTCAGTCAGGTTTACCAAATTACCCAAACTGATCCTTGTTCTGAAAAAAAGATATTTAAGAGGTCCAAAGAAATTATGCATATACTTTTCACAGATGGGTTAATTATAGAAGGCAAAGATATTGCAGTTGTTGATTGATTTTGACAAAAGTGCTTTGAAATGAAAGAGGTTTTCTAGAACAAATTACTTGCAATTTGTTCAGTCCTAATCAAACATAAGGATCTAAGAATTTGAGCATGGAGTTATTCAAGAGAGACTGAGCTTGGAGAAAGGTTCTTAGATGGCTGCCACTGAGTAGGTTCATGTGAACTTGCGTAGAAACATAGAACAAATTTGTCCACTGAATTTTTCAAATTCCAATAAAATTAACTGTCTTGTTTTTAATTTTGATTCTCCATGACCAAAATACCAGCTACTTCTACTATATCAAATACTACAGTCCATTTCAGGAACGAAATGCATATGAGGTAATGATCCAGCCAAAATGGAGTCTGTGGCAAAATAAGGAGAAAAATATTTTTAAGAATCTCTGGTCAGCATATTTGCTTTATTTTCTTTACTACCTTTTTAAAACATCCTTAAGTTGATCTTAAGTGAAATGTGTGCAGAGATATGTTTAAATTTAATGAAGTAACCCCTTATGGATGGTGAAATGACTTCCTAATTACATTTTATGTTCTCATGGTTCTTGAGTTTTTCATTTTCCACAAATGAAACAGATTTATATGAGTTCACATGACAGCTCTAGCTTGGCGAGAAGTGACCGTGGCTGCGAGAGAGACTACTTAGCCTTTAGATACAGCAGTAAGGTAGTACTGTATGTTTAATAGAACTAGGTGCAAAGTGATGTTCTTTGTTTCACTGTTTATTGCTAAGCCAACCTGCTATAAAACATTGATCTCTCAGATACAGGAGACACATGACTCCCATGCCACTAGGTCCAGTAGGCTTAACCTGTTGAACCCAAAGTGCTAAAAGGACTTAAAATGTAATCATTAGTAGATTTTTGCAAGCAGCTGGTAAAACAAGACTTCTAGGCAGTCAGGGTGCTTTAATTTATTCCTTAATCTTGCCAAATCAGCAGAAAAGTATTTTAACTTAGTTCCTCTTGGCAGGCAAAATGTAGGACGGCACAAGAGAAAGCATTTGTACAGGTGGAAAATGATAAACTTTGTGTAGTGATGACTATCAGCTCTGAGGTCCACATTTTCAAAGTTGCTCTAGAAGATAAAAAAGGAGATAAACCACTGTATCTTGTTTTGTCTCAACCATGCTAGAAACAAACTACTACTTTTTTCAAAACATCAGCAGCGTTCTGCTCAAACTGTCCAGCCTGTTAAATCCAGGGCATTGTACTGAGACAAAAGAGATCAGGGAACTTCCCCTTCTTTCCTCCCCATCCAGCTTGGAGCTCGTTTGTCAGCAAGAGTTATTGCCCTAACAAGCAACTTACAAGTCCCCCATTTGTAGTTGTTCACTTTTCACATTAAGAGAAAACATTGCAATGGGCAGCCTTTGCCACTGGGTTTCCCATTGTTTAAGCTTGACCCTGCTGGTGTTTGCACAGGATAAATGATAAGGACTGAAACTTTGAAGGCAAACAAAAATTACCACCCATATAAATCAAATTAATTCCTTTTTTCTTGGTTGGTACTTTCTTTTCAGATTTTTGGGATACTGAAATACATTGTGACCCCAGTTTCTTGTCAGTTCATCCCAAAATGAACATTGAAAGCTGTGGTGCTCATTAACTATAGGTATTGACTAGGCTACAGTGATTGCTGTAAAAATGCATGCCGCACACTTAATTTCATGATCTCATTTAGATGATCTGTTTAACTGAATGCAATCTACAGACTTGCCAAGTAGCACACACGGGAAATCCTGGAATAACATCCAAAGACTGCATTGGACTGAAAGTTTTGGCCTTTGGTTTAACATGCTGCCAAATCTTTCAAAGAAGCAGAAACTCACAGAAAAAAAAGTGCCCTTAGTGCCCTTGGGATCGTAATATGCAGCTCTGGCCAACTGGATTGATATTACCTGACCTGAAATTTTAACTCTCATTAATTAAATGAAATATTGATTGATTGCTTAGTGCATAAAAATAACCTAAAAAGAAAAATGCAATGGCTTTTTTACAAGATAGATAAGACACCAGGACATGAGAATAAACACCTTTAAAGTATTCACTAGAGGGTTTTGTTATACTCCTGTATCAAAATATTAAAAAAGTCTCCAAGCTTCTCTTCTTCAACAGTAAAAAAGCCCTGACTAAAGTGCACGTCATGCTTATAATATTGTCTGCTATTAAAGCCAAACTTGAGTGAAGATTAACTGCCAAAATTTCCTGAGTACAGAAATCATGGATGCAGGATCATTAAGCCTCCTCCACTACACCATATATTTGGCTCAGTTGGCAAATGTAGGTGTTTTTCAGTTTCAGCTCCACAAAGATCTGGCAGTCAGGTCAAGTCTCACAATCTCCTGTGCCAAACAAGCATGCTGCAAACCAGCGCGGTTTTTTAGATGTTGCTGAAGGCATATTCTAACCACAGCCAACGTTACAGAGATAGAGCTAGCAGTATAATTTGTCTTGTGTTATCTTTATTGTCAATTGAGGATGTGTGAAATAAAAAGAACTCATGGAGCGCTCGGGGAGATTTATTTTGGAAAAATATCTTTCAAATGAAAAGTGAGTAAATGTAGTAAGCATTCAGTGGGAAACAGTAAATATAGACTGTAATAAAGTGATTACTACAGTCATCTTTTAAGGACAGAACTGGTCTTGCAGGTAGTGCCATCTACAGCTACCAAAACCTACTCATAGGGCTGCATAAACTACTTAATTTATAGATTCAGAGTCACAAGCCACCCACTATGTGAGGAAAACTTTCCATACTTGGAAAATACATACAGTAAAAGATTACCACACTGGTTATCAGGATTTCAGACCTCACAAAAAAATTGCTGATGTTATGCAAATGTAGTCTCATTATCTAGAAGAACAACTACATATTCAGTAAGGATAAGATACAGATAAAACCCAGAGAAATTGGTATAATAGTCTGCAATGAAAGGGAAAATCAGATGCTGTAAATCTATTCATATGTAGAATTCCTTAATTCTAAGCAGAAATATACTTGCTTGATATATTATACTTTTTAGCAGTGTATTCGTACAGTTCAGCCTTTTTTTTTCATTTTATAACAAGGAACTGCTACAGAATTGCCATCTTCTACTTTACTGTATTTTTGGAGTGCATTTACACAGAAGTTGCTCTGGCACATTTTTGTCATTACAAAACTAACTGTGAAATGTGAACCACTTCAGAACCCTAATTGTTTTCTAAGCACCGCTTTCTAAAGATCCGGTTTACTTCCCACTGCTGAACATGTCCCCGGGCTTTTGCTTCAGACCCCTCCCCAGACAGGGGGACTGTGATCCCAGGCTCAGAGGCAAATAACCTCCTTCCCAAATGGCAGCAGAAACCTTCAAAGTCCCTGTCCCTGGTAGGAAGGACATCCTGAAGACGCCTGGGTGCCTTATACCACTGTGTCCACAGAAGATTGCTTTTACAGTAAGACATTGATGCCCAGATCTCACCCGATGAAAGTCCGAACTTGTGCCTGCTACTCCTCTGGGAAAAAGGGAGAATGAACTCAACAGCAGCTGTTTCCTGCGGTGCTCACGGATTTGTTTTGTGTTTAGTGTCAAGTTCATATCCTGAGACAAGACTGCAGATATTTTCATGGACAGTGAAACTACTGCAGCAGTTAGTCAGATCAGCTCCATTTTTCAAATTTCTCTAATGTTTTATATCCTGACACCTGAAAATGGCTTTTAATTGATCAAGTGGGTCTGTTTTTCTCTGATTAAGAAAGAAGAGAGAAAAAATGGAATAGAAGCTGCTGAGTGATTCGACAGCAACATGAGCAGAGGAACATGAGAAATACAGCAGAGATGACATAAGATTAGTCCTGGATTCATTACAAAAGAAAGATGCTAGAATTTAAATTTTATAATATAGGGTTTACTAAATTGTATACTTTAGGAATTGCAATTAACAATTATAATTTGTTAGCATAAAAATTGCATTAAAAAGAAATGTCCATACCTCTATAGACACATATGTACAATTTATATACTCTAATACATACTTTAATATGGAGACTGAATTTTTCAGTTAGGATTATAAATTGTTCACTTAGAAGTGCTGGGAATTATAGAATCGTGGAATCGTTAAGATTGGAAACAGCCTTCAAGTTCATCAAGTCCAACCATCTACTAAGTATTATCAGGACCAGTATTATAAACCATGTCCTAACGTGCCACATCTAGACATTTTTTAAACACCTCCAGTTATGGTGATTCCACCACCTCCCTGGGCAGCCTGTTCCCATGAGTCACCACTCTCCCAGTAAAAAAATTTTTAGTAATATCCAAACTAAAACTTCCCTGGAGCAACTGGGTCACCTGGAAGAAGAGACCAACACCCACCTCACTACAACCTCCTTTCAATTAGTTGTAGAGAGCAATAAGATCTCCTCTCAGGATATGAGAAAATGAGGCAGTCATCAGGCTGGAACAGAATTCTTGCATACAGAAATACAGTGAACTCAGCAAAACTGTGACTATTTCCTTTGCAGCTGTGGCTACCAAGTCATAATGACCACAAATGAATTTGTGAGAAGGAAAATTAAATCGAAGCTCCGCATCAATAAAGTGGAGTTCAATGGCAAAGGAAGCCTCAGGCAATGAATGTCTTAGAATGAAAAGTATTACTTATTAAAAAAGCCTCTAAATTGTTTCTATTAGCACTACATATGATTTTCTGATAGCACAGCAGAAATTTTGGCTACAAGAGTGAAACTTGAAACTCCTCCTGCCTGACAGTTTTAATCAAAAATAGAGCTCAGCCTGAACCTATGGAAAACTGAATTGATGCTGTTGAAAGTGAAGCTGGCTGTCTCCCATTGAAGGCCTGCAAGCTTTTTCTTGTTAAGATTGTGTGAAGCCTTGGAGTCTTATCTGACTCCTTACTGAGTCTGGATGACTGGGCAGCATCCCAAAAATACCTTCTCACATCTTTAGCTTTATGGGGAATTTCATCCCTTCCTCCCGCTGAGGCCACAATATCCTCTACATTTGTTACCTGACGGCAGTGTTATTACAGCCTCCTGTTTCTGAAGCCAAATGTAAGACAATGTGCCAGCTCCAGATGCAGCAGAAGGAGGCTGTCTACCTCGTGCCTGTCTTAGATCCCTGTAATCACTTCAGGCCAGGGCTTAGGTCCTTCTTTCAGCTCCAGGTAATTCCTGATGTGAGTTTACAGACTTTGGTGTATGAAGTACTGCTGCTGTTGCAAACTACTGAGGCTCAGAACAAAAACTTTGGGACCCTGGAAAAAAATATTTTCTGAAGGCAATCCAGCACTGGAAAAATCTTTCTGTGAACATCATATGAATACAACATCTGACCATCTTTAGAAAATGAAGGAAATCTTGCCCCTGGAGAAAACATCTAATCTGAATCACTACTTGCTTCTACTACTTTTAAACTCTTCCATTTGCCTTCTTAAAAAGCCACAAAGCACATACTGAGCTTTGATCCAAAAAAAGGCAGAAATGCTGGATACTGCAGAGATTCACTAGCTATTTCACTAGAGATGCAGAACCCCCATGCAGGATAAGTAGTGAAGGTCAGAAATCACCAGCTCAGGCTACAGTTCAATGGTGCAAGTTCAACTTTAAATTTCTAGTTCCTAACACCAGAGACAAATAAGAGATATCACTGGTCTGGTGCAAACTTGATCAATGTAACTTCTGATGTGTTATCTTCACAGCAACAGCCTTCAAGCTTAATCAGGTACCAACTTTCACCACACCGTCAGCATAAAACTATCAGGAAAACATACAGCCAGAGTAAACTCTGTATCATATGCTCTGCCAAATTTGACAGAAAAGTGATCCTGTGCCCAGGACTGATTTACATCCAAATTTCACTGCTAGGTAACAGCAGTGTGCAGAGTTTCAACAGTAATGCTTGTGGAACTAACTCCTACATTGCAATAGCTTAATTTTTTCATCATATTTTAACTACTGCTTAACTCTATTCATGCTGTTGCTACTGCCTAAAGGTTTTACCCTGTATACATAAGTAGCAGAGTTTTCCTCAACTTCATACATACAAACATACACATATATATACACATGCATATATCGCATCCTGTTAACTAGGGAACAAAGTTTCTGCATGATCAACAAAAGAGGCCAGCATATGCTTCTAATCTGCCTAAAACTTTAGCTGTGGAGCCATAGATCAAATACATGATCTCTTTGACAAATTAGCTCATCAGACATTTCTACCCCAAGGTTTTGCTCACAAGTTTCAAAACTTCATGCTTAACACTGTTTTTCAAGCCAACTTCTTCCTTTTTACCAAAGGCTCCCTATAGCTCCTCATGTTCTGCTCAAGCTGGCTGTTGGTATTCTTCCTCTGTAACCTCATGAACTGGGTACAGATGGTGGTCTTCCTCTGTAGCACCAGTAGTTAGTGATCGGTCCTCCCAGAGACTTGAGTGTGGTGGATCCCCACACGCCGTGGGTACTCACACTCCCAGCTCAGTGGGTGGGGACACCCCAGCCACCAGCCCAGGGTGGGCTGTGCAGAAAAGACAAACAGCACAGGCTAGGTTTTGAAAATTGCCTGCACTAATGCTTAATGACTGAAAAAGAAGTGTGAGAGCTTCAGGCAACCATCTGTACTCAAAGACATTTGCAGGGATGTAAACAACACATCCATTAAGTCAAGTGAAGCATGACCAACTGCAGCCCTCCCAGTTTGAATTTTGTAAGTACAGCACAGAACATAGAAACATAGAAATGTCTGGTTTGGAAGGGACCTCTAGAGGTCATCTAGTCCAACCCCCCTGCTGAGAGCAGGGACATCCTC
>JANHFY010013654.1:0-17175 GCA_027560095.1 Chloroceryle inda
AATAAAAAGTCTTTAATTTAAGAAAAGAAAAAAAAGAAGTTAGGAAACTTTCTCTTCCTTGCCAAGAACAAACTGAGCATGGGTTAAAAGCAGTTGCTTTTTCCTTGCAATCCTCTGGACAGCCCTGGGTCTGGGGACACACTGCCAGCATGTCCATCCCTGCCCTGCTGTTTGTGCCACACTCACCACCCTCAGAGCAGGGTACACAGGCCCCGTGTCTGATGCAAAGTGGGTCACATCCACTCTCTGTTGCAGGATCCTGAGCCTGTCCTTGCCTTGATGTTGTTGCATAAGCCCAGCTGGCAACTCAACACCATGCAGCCCCTCACTCACTCCTCCCTCTTCCCAGGTGGGATGAGGAGGAGAATCAGAAAAAAAGTGAAACTTGTTTGTTGAAGTAAGAACAGTTCAATAACTGAAATAAAATAGAATAACAATAATTTTAAAGAACAGGAAGATAAGAAGAAGAGAGGGAAATGAAGCTCAAGAAGGACAAGGGACGCACAATGCAATTGTTCACCTACTGCTGACTGATGCCCAGACAGTCCCCAAGCAGTGACCGGCCCCTCCCAGCCAACTCCCCCTAGTTTTTATACTGGGTATGCCATCCTATGGTATGGAATATCCTTTTGGCCAGTTGGGGCCAGCTGTCCTGGCCATGTTCTCTCCCAGCTGCTTGTTCACCTGCTCACTAGCAGAGCACATGGAACTGAAAAATACTGAACTTAGGATGAGCGCTACTTAGCAACACCTAAACCATTCTTGTGTTATCAGCATTATTCTCATACTAAATCCAAAACACAGCACTGTATCAGCTACTAGGAAGAAAATTAACTCTCTCCCTGCTGAAACCAGGACACTGGGTGTGCCTGAAACAGGGGCATGAGCCTGCAGAAAGAGCCAATGGGAATGTGCCATGCAACTTTGACCTTAGGACATGCCAGCTCCATGATTGCTTGGGCGGGAGCATGTTGTGGTATAAAAGCCATGAAGGAGGCCTTGCTGCAGCAGTACAAGCTGGTCTCTCTGCATGATGGCTCACCCCAAGGAACCTGAGAAGGGGGGGGTTGAGTTGACCACCCCTAATGCAGCTCCCTCCACAGGGACCATGTCCACCCGGCGCCTCCGCAGCGAGGATTACAATGACTACAGCTCCACAGACGTCACGCCAGAGGGGAGCCCGCCCGGTGGCATGAATGGCTTTGCCCACCCCGAGTCCTACCAGCGCTTTGGGGAGACCAATGGGACAACGTGAGTCATGCTTATCTTACTGGCCCAGCACCTGGGGAGGGAATGGTGGCTCCCTGATGGCTTTGCTGGATGATGTTGGGAGTCAGAGTTTTATGGGGAATCTGTCATGGGGATGATGAGGGCAGAGATGTGCTCCTGTCTCTGTGGGTGCTGGCACCAAGTGAGCAGTTGCCTCAGCATTGTTCTCTGCTCTCCAGTGAAGTTGGGCTTGCCAGCATTGGGCAGTGTTTGATGCTTTTCCCAATATTTGCCTGCTCCAACTTGGTTCAATGGGGAGCTGTGGTGAGCAAACAGCATGTTCAGCTTCAGAGGGTACCTGGGCATGTTGCAGCCACGCCCTGGGGGCTTTCTCATGCCTTATTCACCTGGGGTGGGGGCAGAGAATGCTGTCTCTGCCTGAGGGAGATCAAACCCTTCAACTCAGAGTCTTACCTGTTGTGCATCCCCTTGATGCTGAGCTGCACTCGCCCTGAGTTTTGCCCTGGAGCCAGTTTTGCAAATGCCCATCCAAAATCTGTTGAGTCTTTGCCTTCTGTCCTTCAGTCCCATGGGCTGAGCTGAGACAGGGGACAGAATCTAGATCTCTGTGTGTATTTCCTGCAGCAGCTCAGAGCTACTGGACCCTGAGCAGGATGAGCGGAGGTTGTGCATGGCCTGGGCATATGCTGGTGATCATCTCTGCATCTTCTCTCCCTCAGATGGTACCAGACCCTGATCCATCTCCTGAAGGGCAATATTGGCACGGGGCTGCTGGGGCTGCCTCTGGCTGTGAAGAATGCTGGCATCCTGGTAAGGAGCAATTGGAGTGACCTTGGGGTATTAGGCAGCTTGCACAGCTGGTGTTAGGGTTTGACTCCCTGCCACAGTGCCTCTTGGTGCTCGGTGGCTTGTGGTCTTTAGCACCCTGGGATCCATGGCTTGCTTTGTTTGGTGAGGATGTTCTTGCCACTCCTGCCTTGTGCTGACTGGTCTCAAGGAGTCCAGTGTGTGAGTCGGGACTGTGGTTTGCTGTGCTGGGGTCATGCAGGGTGCTCCTCTCCATGTGGTTTCATGTGGGCTGAGCCTGCCTGCAGTTGAGACATATTAGAGTCAGGGGATGGCGATGCAGCTTTTCTGCTTGAGGGCTCAGCAGCCCTGGCCACTGTCACATCTCCTTCTTCTGTCTCAATGCTCAGCTCCTCTGTGTCTGGGTCATGCCCCAGCAACCACTATCCATGTGATAGGTGGGGGTACCTTGCTGCTGCTCTGCTCCAGATTTCCTCACCCAGCAATGCAGCCTTCCTGCGGCTCAGATTGAAAGTTCAAAATAATTAAAAAAGAAAGCTTCCTTTCTTTGTCCAGACCATGATCTCTTGTGTAATAGAGATGTGCAAGATAGTTTGAAAAACGATCCTAGAAGTGCTTTGCTATGCCCAAACTGCCCCAGCTTGCTGCTTTTGCATCTTCCCTGCCAAGCTCGTGGCTCTCTCTGGGGTTACTGGGTCCTGAGGGGGTGGTTCCTGGGAGCAGCACCTGAGCTCTGATTCACCCTCCAGCAGTGTTTTGTCTCTTCAAGCCGGTGGAGTTTTGTCAGGAAGTAAACCCCATGGTGCAGCTCTGCCCTTGGCCATCAGAGTGCAGCCTTCCCCCTCTCTTCCCCTGCAGCTCGGTCCTCTGAGTCTGGTGGTGATGGGAGTCGTGGCTGTGCACTGCATGGGCATCCTGGTGAAATGTGCCCATCACTTCTGCCGCAGGTAAGGAGCAACTCCCTCCCTTCCTTCCTCCCTCTCTTCCTCCCTCCCTAGAAGCCCTGTTGGGAACTGCTTCTGGGCTTTTTCACAGGGAAAAATGGAACTGTTTTCCCATTAATGTCATAGTTTGCCTTGGGAACTAGCAGACAGGGCTGATGCGATGTCCCTTCTCTCTCTCTCTGGACAGGTTCCAGAAGCAGTTTCTGGACTATGGGGGTGCTGTGATGTATGGGCTGGAGTCCACTCCCGTCTCATGGCTGCGGACACATGCCATCTGGGGAAGGTACCTGTTCCCTCCCTCATCTTTAAGCCCAGAATGTGCTGCAGCCGGGACACAAGAGTCAGCTGGTCTCTGAGCTGTGTCAAGGGTTGAACAGGAGTAATGTAAAATGTTACCTGGTTCACCTGCCCTGATTGCTCACTGTCCCCCAGGGTTAATGACTGAGGTCTTTGACTGAGTCCTGTCCCCTGACAGATGTGGCTTATTCTAAAGGGGGGTTAGAAGTAAGTCTCTGCAGCGTAATGAATGGGTAAATAACACTTAGTACAGTGCTGGCCCTAATAGCTGCTCCCAGGGACACTACCTGTCCTTTGTATGTCCCATATTACATCACACAGATCACTGCCTCTCAGATACTGGGAGCATCCGCCTGTTCTTGTGTCCAGTGAGCATTGTTTCCAGCTGTGATGATTCAGCAGCTGGCTTGAGATGCTAAACCCAGGGAGGAGACTTTCCTCTTGAGACTGGTCCTGATCCTGTAAAGGGGACGGGAGCAGGAAACCAGAGAGGCTGAGAGTCTGCAAGGTTAGATGGAGATATGATCCTCTCTCCTGACTGAGGAGAAGCAAGCTGGGTGTGCTCTGACCTGCAAACCTCAGCCCTGGGGGAGAGCAGCAGCAATGGTGCAATGTTCCAGTGCAGTTCCAAGTGACACAAGCAGGCTCTTGTTTCTTTGTCTCCTGTCTAACCAATGGTCTTTTTTAATTTCTAGGCGTGTAGTGGCACTTTTCCTGATCATCACTCAGTTGGGTTTCTGCTGTGTGTACTTCGTCTTTCTGGCTGACAATCTGAAACAGGTCAGACTTACTCCTTCATGAGCAAGGGGAGGGCGAGAGGATGTGTGGCGGTGCTTGGGTTGTTCTTGGTTCCCGTGTCGTGACTGTTCTCCACCAAAGGTCTGGTTCCTGTAGCTGATGCTGGTCAGGAAGGTTCTGCAGTTCTGCCTGGGAATTTTGGAGGGTTGCTTTTCTCATTGAAAAAGGGCAGCTTTTTCTGAGAATCCCTGAGTTTGCTCTGTGTGAAGAGGTGCTGGAGCCACCCAGGGGAAGTAGGGCTGATAGTGCCTAGTGAGGGAAGGCAGGAGAGAGTTGATAGCAGAGGGATTGTGACTTTGATGTCTTGCCCACCTTGCTTAACAGGTTTATTGATACTCTGTGTAGATGGTAATGTATAATGGGTGCTGAAACCTGTTGTGAACTTTGCATCTCCCTTTCCTTGACCTCTTTGCATTCCAGTTTCTTGCCTCATGCTGTGGATCTGGAGCTTAATTACATCTTTATGTAAGGAGTTTCCTTCTGCCAGACATCAGGAGAAAATAAACAGAAACCCTGAACAGCAGCTTGGCTGGCTCTTACACTGTCCCAGTTCCAGCCTCCACCAGCTTGGTGCCGTGCAGGCACATCTTGCAGCAGTGGTCCATTTGCTGCTATCATGGCTGTGCCCTTCATCAGCTCTTCCCTGATGCTCATCAGCTTCAGAGGAGGTTCCCAGGGAGCAGGCTGGGGATGGTGGAGGGTGGATGGTCTCTGTCTCTGCTCCAGGAGCAGCAGCTTGAGGTTCCCTTTGTGCTGCCCTGTGGGATGGCCAGGAGGAGTAAAGGGGTGAACAATGGTGATCTGACAGCAACAGCCCTGAGAACAGGAGCAAGCTGGGTGCATGCATGAGGATAGGTTGCTGCTGGCCCCCTGCTCCCCATGAATGACTTCTTGCTGCCATTTCAAGGTGTGCTTGCTTCTGCTCAGCCTCTTGCAGTGGAGACTGCAGGCTGGCTCAAGCCTCAAGGGAAATTTGCTAAAACCTGCAAATCCAACCCGTTTTAGGCCACAGCTGGGAAACCCTTTGGCTTCACTTTTGGATTTTTTTGAGTGGGTAGAGAGAAGTGTTATTTGTTTCTTCTTATGGCAGGGATTAGATTGTTAGATGGGGAGCGATGGTGCAGGTGGTACATTGTGCTGCTGTGCTGGGCAGAGCTTTGGTTTGGAAATGGCTTTGGAGCAAGGTGTGGAGAGGCAGGACAGGCTGGGGCTGTAGTGGTGCTGCCCCATGGGTGTGTGGCTCTGCAATGCCCTCTCCCACAGAGGAGGCTGATTTGTGCAGAAGCTATTTAGCCTCTCCTCTGGGGCAGGATTTGCTCTGGAGTAGGTTAAATTAGTTTGCAGGCAGCCCTTTGTTGGGCTGGCCAGATGGCACCTGGTATCTGAACCAGCCTGGTTGTGCTTGTACTGGTGATCCTCAGTGTGCCCATGCTCTTGGGAGGAATGGCTCAGCCACCTGGTTCCTGGGTCAGAGCTGTCTCTGGAGGTGCAAATGTTGCCTGGAGTGCGTTTGTAATGGAAGACCCCAAGGAAATTATCAATCACACAAAGGACGTGAAGCTGAGGCCAGCAGTAGCTTCCAGATGGCCTTGCATGGGAACAGAGCACTGAGTGAAGGGATGTGCAACATTGAGTGGTGCAGCGACAGAAAAAGGATCTTTGAGGAAATAACCGTTAGTGCCTCTTTCCTCTCATCTCAGCTGGCCATATGGGCAGTGAAAACCAAACTTTACCCTCCGCACACTTGGCTACTGGGGTTATGTGCTCAGTGAGCCTGGTCTCAGGCAGGTTTTACTGTCTTGGCTTAGATGCTGCAGCGTGTCCCACCTCTGCTCCTAACAAGGTAACAGGGATTTGTTTTGAAACTAATTGAAACCCCATCTTGCTTTGATTTTAATTGACTCACTGTGTTTGAAAGTCAGCTGGTGGGGTTATATCCTGACCCACCTGGAACAGGCTGCAGAGATCTGTGGCTATGACCTGTGCAGTAAGGTTCATCAAGCCCTCCTGTGCTTCCCCAGGTCATATCTACAGCAAATGGGACCACCAATGACTGCAGCCCAAACAGGACGGTGGCCGTGACCCCCACCATGGACTCTCGGCTATACATGCTCTCCCTCCTGCCTTTCGTGGTGCTGCTCACGTTCATCCAGAATCTTAAGGTCCTGTCCATCTTCTCCATGCTGGCCAACGTGGCCATGTTTGTCAGCCTTGTTGTGATCTACCAGTACATCGTCAGGGTATGTGTGTACGGTTCCCTCTGTCATTTCTGTGATGTCCTGTGTTTCAGCAGGTGGAGGGAACTCAACAGTGGTGTGTTTGCACACTGTGGGATGCTGCTCACTGCTGTGGGCACAGAGTTTACCATCTGGTCCGCAGGGCTTTCTCTATGGTGTGGGGCTGTGACAGAGAGCAATGAAAGTGGGCCAGATCCTTCCCAAGTCTGAACTCTACATGGGCTTTTTTTCAGGACATTCCTGATCCCCGTGACCTGCCTCTAGCAGCAGCCTGGAAGACCTACCCTCTGTTTTTTGGCACTGCGATCTTTGCTTTTGAAGGCATCGGGGTGGTAAGTCTCAGCATGTGGCAGCGGGGTTGCCTGCAAAGGAGGCTCAGCCCATGCTGGCGCTTACTGCGGCACCTGCTCGGCATTGCAGCTGTATTTGCAGACGAACTTCTCTCGATGGTACCCCAAATTCTGGATGATGCTGTTAGCTTTAGCCTCCAGGCTATCTCCTGGTCAAACCCTGTTGCTTCCATCTGAGGCTGGAGGAGCATGTGCTCCAAACCTCATGAGGTTGGTTGCTGCTTTGAAGGTGGTTGTGTCTGGCAGTAGATTGGGCTCTACAAGGACTCACACTGGCAGCTGCCTTTGGCTTGGCTGGCTGACCTGTGGGTGATGAACTGTTCAGAGTCTTGTTACCAGGCTGGATCCTGAAGCTGCCTCAGTGGTAACCCAAAAATCATGACCTAAAAAAAAGTCATCTATTCCTCCCCATCCTGCTGCGGAGGCACCAAGCTTTCCCTTTGGTAGGTGTATGGACCCTGCCTACTGCAGGGCTGCTTTTGCATGTGCCTCTCTTACAAGATGCTGTAAATAGACCATCTCTGTCTTTGAAAAAAGCTGTGTGGGGGCATGGAGAGCTTAATGGCTCCTTAAGATGATGTGGGTTGTTTCTGGGAGCTCCCTTCAAAGGAGAGAAAAAGTATTTTAATCTCTTAATATAAGGGCTGTGTAAACACAGGGCTGGAGAGGGCCAAATCCACCACAGGAGGAGTGTTTACTGTGTGCTGTGCCTAGGGGAGAGGGCTCTTGCTGACAGTGAGGCACAAATGCTCTCTTCCTTGCATGACCTGGAGGTGGAGAAGCAAATAAAGCCCCATCTCTGGAAGTTTTTAAGGCCAAGCTGAACAGGGCTTTGAGCAACCTGATCTAGTGAGAGGTGTCCCTGCCCATGGCAAGGGAGGTTCAAACCAAATGATCTTTAAGGTCCCTTCCAACCCTGAGAATTCTATGATTCTATAAAAGTTTTTCTGGTCCTGCCTCCTCAACAGCTTCATCATCATGTCGCCTTGAAATCCCCGCCACCCAAGGACATCTATAAAAATGTTTACTGAAGTCCTATGTATTTGACAGCAAGTGTTAGTAGTGTAGAGGTGAGGAACATGCCTCCCTGCTTCCTTTCTTTAAATTGTCCTGCCTGGTTGCAATCTGTCTCGACAAAACTGATAGGAGAGGAGAAAGTGTTGTGGTCTTTCAGTGAGTGATCTGCTGGGGAAAATAAGACAATGTAACATGATGGGCCTGTCCCAGTGGGCATGGCTGTGCTGTTTTGGGGTGCAGAATGTAATTCAGGGGATGGATGGTGTCCCCCTTTGATGTCAGGCACTGATGGGCGCAGCTTCTGGCAAGGGGAGGGAGCAGGTCCCTTTGTTAAGGCGAGGGCATGAGTAACCTGCCTGGGGACTTGTCACACCAAGCATGAAGGTCTGGGATGTGAGCACAGAAATCAGATCTCCAGTACAGCAGCTTTTGCAGGTGGTTTCTGCAGGCTCTGTGTGTGACCATTCTGTCCCCTGGCATGGAGGGCTGTGCTTGGCCACAGGTCTGCTCCTCCTACTTTCTGGGGCTGAGGGGTGTAGAGGAATGGGGACAACCAGCTGCTCTGCCCTCATCCTCCTCCTCTTCTACCAGGTGCTGCCTCTGGAAAACAAGATGAAGAACCCCCGGCAGTTCCCAGTCATCCTCTATGTGGGGATGACCATTGTCACCATCTTGTACATCAGCCTGAGCGTCCTGGGGTACCTGCGCTTTGGGGCAGACATTCAGGCCAGCATAACACTCAACCTGCCCAACTGCTGGTGAGTCTCTGCGGGGAGTGGAGGGGCAGGAGGTGAGGAGGGAGGGTCCCAGCCAGGGAGGCAGGAGAGGGGGCAGCAAGGGACATCTCTCTTTAGGAGAACTGTAAGTAAGCTTAAGGAAGGATCAACTGCTGAAGCCAAGCTGTCCGAAGGAGCTTGTTAAAGGCTGTCTGGTGTATGGGGTGGAGTGAGGTTCATTACTGCAGTGACTGAGCTCAGTCTTGACTCGGGCTGCTTCCTCAGGGTATCTGGTGGTCCCTGCCTGTGAAGGTGCAGCTCCTGCCCTTTTTTTTTTTTTTTTGGAGCCTTTAGGTGTCTTTTGGGGGACTAAGCAGTGCTCTGGTTGGCAGATGTTGAACACAACCCCCATATGGCCCTGTCAGAAGGTCACTGAACTGTGCAAAAGCCACTTTTCTTCTTCAAATGAAGTATGTGGAAAACTAACCTAAATCTGGTATCTTCCAGAGGGTTTTAGAAGTGATGTCTCCACTTGTGGGCTGTGTTCATTGTTTGCAGCCCTGAAGCTCAAACTTTCATTCACAGGCTCCAAGTTGTGCCTGGATGTGTCTTGTCAAGAGCCAATGCTTTGCCTGCAAGTGCTGGTGTCATGGCAAGACCCCCTTCTTTCCTGTGGGGGCTGAGTTCTGCAGCTCCCCAAACCTGTCTGTCTTCTGGGATCTGGTGAAGCCTCTTGAAATTCTCTGGTCCTTGGCTGGAGTCCTTTGGAAATACACGGGGCCTGAGCCCGTGTCTGCTTTCCTGGAAGGGTGGTTTCTCCTCTTGCCAGGTCTGGTGACTATTGCAGCAGCTGCCTGGGCTGTGTCCTGACCTGTCCTAGGGGTGAGGTGTTGCTCCATGTCCTGGCTCCATATTCATCCCAGAGGAGAAATGCAAACAGTTCCTCTTGCCTCTGGGACAAGAAGTGTGGAGCATGCAGCTATTGAGAACAAATGCCTTTTCTGGCTTGCTCCTCTTGGGATTATCATAGAATGGTTTGTGCTGGAAGGAACCTTTAGAGGTCATCTAGTAAAAAATTTTTTTCCTCCTCTCCAGTCTAAATCTCCCCTCTTTGGGTTTAAAAACATCACCCTTTGTCCTGTTGCAACAGGCTCTGCTAAAAGTCTGTCTCCATCTTCTGGGCCCTTTTAAATACTGACAGGCCACAACAAGGTTTCCCCAGAGCCTTCTCTTCTCCAGGCTGAACAACTCCAGCTCTCTCAGCTTGTCCTCACTGCAGAGGGGTTCCAGCCCTCTGACCATTTTTGTGGCCTTATTGAAGAAACGATTAAGAAGGTGGGGGGGGGGTGTTGGGGTGGAAATCTCTGTTGCTTCTTATGATGTGCTGCTTTGGGATGTCTTTGTGGCAGGACATGGTACTGACAGGTGAGGAGGAGGTGGAGAGAAGCTCTTCTCTACATGCTGCAGTGGTACCATGGGCACAGCCTTGGTGGGGAGCTGGGGCTTAGGGTTCACTCTGATGCCATTAAGCTGGGAAAACCATCCTGCAACAGCATGGGTTTGCCTTGGAGCACTATGAAGTTCAACAATTTCCCCTTGATGTGTCTGCTGGTTTGAAGTCCTGCAGGAGACCTGGGTCAGAGCTGGATCTGGGAGTGCATGTCCCCCTCTCCAGTCCATATTCTCATCTGTTAGCAGTTGCCCCACACCGTGCAGTGCGATATACCGTGTCTTCCCTGCTGTTGAAGAGGATTTGGGCAGTACTCAAATCTTGAGTCACTGGTGGGCCTCTACATGCTGACCCTGTAGAGCTGCTCAGCTGGGCCACTGGAAGAAGCAAAGATTTTCAAAGAAATAGAGCCTGGTTTTGCTGTAGTTATTGCTATGTAGGTTTCTTTCAACCTGAATGTGTGGACTTTCATTCGTGTTGGATCTGTGTAGTGACTGAACTGCTGGACGTTGGTGTTGGTGTGGCAGAAGGTCCTGCTCCTACCCAGGGCTTTGCTTTGTCCTCTGCAGGGCCTGTGAGCTCTGCCAGGTCCTTGCTCTCAGTGAGTAGGGATGGGGTGGTGGAAAAATGTGCCTCTGTTGCAGGGAGATCTGAATCCCATCATCCCAAGTGCGGTAGGTGTGAATCCCATCTGCTCAGAAAGTTAAAATGAGGTGTGGAGGGGAAGAAATGCTGCTGCTGCTGCTTCTGAAGGTGGAAAGCAGGTCAGATTCATGTCTTGGGCTCTGCAAGGCACCAGGTCATGCCACAGCCTGTAATGTCTGCTGACCTGTAATGCTGCCCAGGGTCTTCTGCGAGAAATCGCAGCTTTGTTTGGTCTGAAGGATGATGATCCTGTAGAAGAGATTTCTGTGACTTGCTCGGCTGCAGAAAGATCCTATTCCAAATGCATGTTTCTAGGAGGCTCTGCACTTTCCATCCAAGTACTTTTCTGAACAAGGCTACAGGGTTTGTCAGATAACAAGAAGAGCAGAGCCCTCTGGAAGCAGTGCCTGGGGAAGCCTGGGCACATGGTGTGGCTTCTGCAGGCTGCCCTGGGGAAGGTGTGCTGTGCTCCCTGTGACTTAGCATGGGAAACGCTTTGGAGCATGTGCTTTTGATAGAGGCTGCAAATATTGCACTTGAAAATGAGTTATCTAAAGTAAGGCTAGAATTCTTGGGCTAAAGCCTTGAGCACTGTATTCTCATGCATTAAACTGCAGATGATGGGTGAAGACTTGCGCATGAAATGAGTGTGTTGCTCATTGTGCTTTGCCTGCGGGTTTTCTCCTCAGTGGTAAAAGGTGTTGGGTTGCAGAAGCTGGTTGTAAGGGCTGTACTGTGGGTAAGAAGTCACAGGGTTTGCTTGCAGCATGGGAGAGAGGGCAAGGATTGTGGCAGAGATGCTGCATCCCTCCTTGACTGTATCCATTGCCTGGAGATCTCTAGAGCAGATTTGATGAGCGTGTCAGGAATCGTTGAGTTACGGGATGACTAAGGATTTCTCCAGCCTCATTTCTCTATAACCGCAGCTTCCTCAAATGAGGAGTGTGTCGGTTCCCAGTGCCCAGGTCTAACCATGACCTCTGAAATACCACACTATGCAGAAGTCCCTCCTCGTGTCCTCAGAAGTGTTGCCTCACCCCACCATGTGAAGAGTGAAGAAATGCTGTGAGTGAGGGGGAACATCTTTGATTGCATATGGCCAGTTGGAGGTAGGTAATGACAGAGCTTATGGTCAAAGGAGGGTATGCCATTTCTTGCAGCTTGTTGTGACAGCCTGGCACTGCTCTCTGGGTTCCGCAGGTGGTTGCTGTGGTTTGCAGAGCAACATCTCTCCAGGGCCCCATGTGGAGCCATGTTTTCTGTGTGTCAAGGCTAGTACTTGAGCTCTTCCTCTTCTTGGTATTTAAAATGCCCTTTGAGCTTGTTGTCCTTGTTCCTGACCTGTACAGGATTGGTACCCAGCATTCTTCTGTACATTTTTTAATAATGTCTCTCAACCATGGATTACCCCGGGGCATTTTATGGGTTTACAGCATCACTTAACTGAAAATACGGTGATAAGATATGCAGGCTGTGGGGGAGGTGGCTCAAGGCTACCATGCTTTCAAGTCATGGGTGGCTCAGTGGGCGCACTCTGGACTCCGTGATAGCTTTGTCTTTACTTTGCTATGGAATCACAGGGTAACTTAGGTTGGAGAGGACATTGTGCGATCACCAAGTCTACCCATGTGCTCAAATCAATGTAACTTTTGAGTATCAGTAAAGCAGGAGGTTCCCCACCTCTCCAGGATCTAGTTCTGGTACTTAACTACCCTTTTGGGATGCAGCTCTGTCCTGTTGCCCCTGGTTCTTCTGCTGTGCAGCTCTGAGAAGAGCCTGTCTCTGTCTTCTCCACGCCCTCCTATTAGGTAGGTGAAGACAGTAATAACACCTCCCTTAACCTTCTCTTCATGTTGAAGGAGCTCAGGTTTCACAGACTCTCCTTGTATGTATATTATATGCACCAGACCCAACTATCTTAGTAGCTAGCTTCCATTCAACTTGCTCTGGAAGGTCAATGTCTGTCCTCTCCTAGGAGCCTCAAGACTGGATGCGGTACTTAAGATGCGGCTTCACAAGCCCCAAACGAGAGTAATTCCTACCCTTAAACTGCTGGCTAAGCTTTTGCTTAGTGAGAAAACCCATAGAGTGAGGTATCCTTAGTCTATGAACCACCCCTGTAAAATGTCCACAAAATATCCCTTGAGTTCATTTAGTCCATGACTTCGGGGTCAATCTGTTATGGTGGTCGCTTAGGACAGGAGAGGTGGTGTGTTGTGTGGAGTTATTGGGCACCAAAGCCAGGTCAGGTCGGGTTGCTGCTGCATGTGCACTACTCCTTGTAAGACCTGTTCTTCACTGATTTGGATGGTTCCTGCTGTAGTAATGTGTGACTCAGATTATGGGTTAGGACAATCTAAAGGCATTTCCATTACAGTGTCCCCGCTGGTCCTTTTGTGCCAGGCTATAGGGTTTAATGCTGCAGTTAAATGTTGCTCCTGGCAACAAGGGTGTTCTGCTCTCACGTGGACTCATCTGCAGCTCACGGTCCCTTTGACTTGAGTCCACATGGGAATTCCATCCTGCCCCGCACAGCCACAATGCTCTGGCTGTCTGCCAGAGCAGGAACATGGGCATTGCTGTTATCAACATGCTCCAGGCACAGCAGTGTGAAGTGATAAGCAGGTCAGCGGTGCAGCACTACAGGAAGCAGCGTAAGCAAAATGCAGCCATGAGTGAGCTCTAGACTCTAATATACAGTGAGGTGAGACTGCCAATTAATAACTAAACAGCAATAATGGCTATAAATTCAATCTGGCACATTCCAATCACATCTGTTGTTACCTTGAACCTCTGGTCCTATGGCCAAGGACATCTCAGCTTTCCCTCTGCCTTTGAATGAGTTAGAAGCAGGACAGTGGTTTGTTTGGGTGGGGTTTTTTTGGGTTGTTAAGCTTGGGTTTTTTTTTTTCCAGATAGCTCTTAATATATGTACGCATGGGTTTTCCCAAGGGGAAGCAATACTTGGGAGGCTGCTGGCCCAGGTCCTGGCCTGATGGTTCCCTATACAAAGCCAGGACTAAAGGCTCTGATTCAGTGTGGGGGCATGTGTTGCTGCAGCTTGGAAGTTTGCCCTGTCTCCTTGCTATCTCTTTCCCAAGAAAGGTCTCTGTGGATTGAATGCATCATCTCTGATTTTCCAGGAGAGTGTTCAGGACCACTGGCAGACAAAACTCCTTCTTGGCAGTATGTTTCCCTTCCACTTTCTGCCACAGGGCGCTGGAGCACGAACATGTCTCACTGGGTCTCCTTCTCGTTTGCAGGCTGTACCAAGCTGTGAAGCTGCTGTTCTCCTTTGGGATCTTCTTCACGTATGCTGTGCAGTTCTATGTGCCTGCCGAGATCATCATCCCTCCCCTCGTTGCCCGGGTGCCAGAACGCTGGGGCTGGGTTGTCAACCTGCTCCTCAGGATGGCCCTGGTCAGCGTGACCTGTGAGTAGAAAGTAGCTTGTCCAAGTTCCTCTGTGGGGATGTGGTATCTTCTTTCTGGTGTGGGCTGGTGGTGCTGAGAGCCTTCACCTTGTTGTCTCTGGCCCTGCTGCTAAGGCCCTCACAGCATTGTGTCTCCTGGACCTTGCTAATGGGTGCCAGTGGGCCAAGGTGGCCTCCAAGGAGCAGCAGCTGTGGTCCTCTTCCCCCTCTGTATGGGTCTGGTCTTCTCAGTGGAGGAATAGTAAACTTCCCACATCATTTAGAGGTGGCAGATCCCCGTGGGACCTTGGGCCTGGGATATTCCTGATGGCAACTTTGGGGACCATCAAGCCCCATCAATCTTTGCATGAAATACTCCCAGCACCTGATCCAGTGCCAGGGGAGCCCAGTCTGGAGGCTGTTTTCTATAGGCAGCCAGGCTCCTTGTGTCTGTGTGATGGGGGCATGGCTGCAATGGGGTTGGGGACTGTGAAGGAATGGGTGTCCTTGTACACACACATTCATTGCAGTAGACTTCAGAGCTTAATCTTCTGCACAGCAGAAGACAACTGACAATGGCACACTACCCATAAGCAAAGTGCACCACTGGCTGGGGTGTGAAGCGTGCTTCAGGACAGGTCTGGCTGTATGAGGCACAAATGGTCACTTTTCCTTGATGATATTTGATGCCCACAGTGAGGCTCTGGTGGAGCAGGCTGCCAAGCTTGAGTCTGGCGGGCCTTTGGGAAATGTGGGGAGATGATCAGGTAGAAGTATCTGATTTTTGTCTGGTTTTGACTCCTGAAGGATAAATCCTTGCTGTTGTCAGCAAAGCTGAGATGCTTGACTGAGGTCCCCGGAGCTTTTCTCCATGTCTTGGCACTGCCGAAGCACCAGAGTTGAACACTGAGGACCTGGCCCCACATCCCAGCTGACTTTGGTTTGGGTTTGAAAGGAGTGTGGTGCTAACTTGAGTACAGTTGAGCTGGCTGAGAGCAGGGTTCTGCTGGTTTCTGAGCTCTTGCAAATGATGGGCCAGAAGTGCTCCATTAACAGAGGTAGGCAAAGCCCCATCTCCTCTGCGCTGAGCTCCTGAAGCACATTCTGCCTCAATACCCACAGCTGGAGGGATAAAATCTTGCCGTGTTGGACCATGTGCTTTGGCCACCCTGATGCTGTGCTCAGGCCTAGAGCCTGCCTGTGGGATGGGAGTCTCTGGAGGGCATTGGGCTGTCCCTGGCCAGGGAAGCAAAGGCTTGGAGTGATGGAATGGCTTAAGGCACAGGCACAGTGGCTGTATCCTTCAATTGTGGATAGGGAGTTAGTATAAGGTGTTGGTGGAAGGATGCTGACTCCTTTGTACCTCCTTCCCCTTCCACTGAAGAGCTGGCTGCGGCTGTTGGTGAGCATAAAAGCAATTAGAGGGGTTGCATGAATATTCATTAGATAATTGTGTGGGCGAAGAACAAGCCCGGCTTCCAAATAGAGAGTGCAATTTGGTGTATGGGTGTCTTCTAAGCTTAGACTTCAAAACCAGCACACTTAAAACCCCTTTGAATTATTGCTTAATATATGCAGAAAGCATATCTGTTGCCCCCAGAGTCTGAGGACTGTAGATGGTACTTCAGTTCTGCTGGGTTTAGAGGAGTGGTTAACAATTTTGTTTACAGTCCAAAGAGTGTTGTGGGGTGGTCTGAGGATGCTGGTGGTGGTTGGCTGCTCTACTCTCCCCACAGCATGCCAGCTCCCTAAGCTCTGCACAGGGCTGATCACTGGCATAAACTTCTCCAGGTCAGCTCTGTAGGGACCTTCGCTGCTGTTCCCTGTGGTGGAGGGTTGTTTTGTCTCTAGGCTTATCCAGATGACAGCAGGGCTGGAGTGGTGGCTGTGTGCAGGGCCATCTGCTCTTTGTGTCTTTGCCTGCTCTCAGTCTCCCAAGCCTTACATCTCCTGCAATGCTGTGGGTGATCTTGGGCTCAGGGAGGCTCCTCTCTTGCCTCTCTCTAGCTGATTTCCAGGGAGTAAACAAATCCGCTTGGTAAGGAGCCCTGAGGTGTCGCTTCTCCACTGAGGCTGTAGCTGCCAGGGTTCTCTGTGTCTTCTATTTCTAAGAAGAGCTTTCAAAGCAATAAACCAGTTTATTTCTTTTGGTCACTTTGATTAAGCTCTGAAGTCTACTAAGCTCTGAAGTCTACCCCTGCATTTATGGGGTTTCTGAGGGTTTACAGTTCCCCAGATGTGGAGAGTAGGAGTGCTGGCTCTTGCAAGGGGTCTAGGGATACCAATGTCCACTCTTCTGCCAGCAGCATCTGTTTGCCAGGATACCCATCCTGCTTAGCTCTGGAGCTCGCTGTGGTGGTTCTCCAGGGTGACAAAGAGGGTTTTCTCTCTGTGCTGCACTTTATTAACTCCGTGCAGTGGCTTAACTGCATGTCGAGGAGGAGTTGTTGAAAAATATGCAGCCACATCTTCAGTTCTGTTGTGTCAGAGAAAAGATCAAAGGTGTGATTCAAACAGATCCCTGATGTAAGTTTTGGCTTGTTTTGACTCAAGGGAGGAGAGTCACTGCTGTGTGGGAGGTGGCAGCGCTAACGTGGTGTCCACTCCTTCTCCAGGTGTGCTGGCCATCCTCATTCCGCGCCTGGACCTCGTCATCTCGCTGGTGGGCTCCATCAGCAGTAGTGCCCTGGCTCTCATCTTCCCACCGTTGCTGGAGATCGCCACCTACTATACAGAAGGGATGCACCCCCTCATCATCGCCAAGGACGTGGTCATCAGCGTCTTTGGCTTCGTGGGCTTTGTGGTGGGGACGTATGAGGCGCTGCTGGAGCTGGTGGCACCTGCCGCCAGTGTTGTGAACAGCACCATTGCCGTGGTGCAGTGACAGTCATCCTGCCCCACTGACCCTGCCAGATGCCGTGTTGGGGGCACATTGGCACCAGGCGCTGCTGGTCCCCTGGGAACGGTCTTCCCAGTCCTCTTGAGAAACGTGGTGGGTTTTGTCTGTGAGAGGATGGGGCTGACCACCGTTGCGACCTCCCATCAGCAGCAGGGTCCCATGCTGGGCTCTGGCTGGGGAGGTGGGATCTGGGCTGGGGAAGTGCTTTCCCTGGGAGCTTCTTGGGCAGGTAATACAGCAAAATGCCCCCCACCCCCCCCCCCACCCCGCCCTGGCACTTCTGTAAATAGTCACTTTGAGAGTGGAGGAATCCTGGGGGATGTAGACTTTGATTTTTTTTTTTTTAATTAAATTAAATTTTATTTTTTTAAAT
>JANHFY010013655.1:0-37928 GCA_027560095.1 Chloroceryle inda
GTGTGTTCCTGAATCCGGTACCAGAATCCAGCTCCTGAACACAGCTCCTGTCTGCTGTGGGGCCCAGTCTGGGACTCCCTCGGTGCCTGCTCCACAGGTGATGGGGTTGGGTTCAATACTGGTTTTGTATATATTTGTACATATTCTATTTTTATTATTATTCTTCTCATTAAAGCTGTTCTAGTTTCCTTTTCTAATCACTAAGCCTCTCTCCCTTATTCCCTTTCTCTTTCCCTTTTGGGGAGGTAGTGGGGTTAACAGAGAGCATCTGTTATTGGTTTAAGGGGATGCCCTGACCCTAAACAGGATTAGAGGGGCAGCTACACTTGTTTTCATGCAGCCCAGGGTACAGCTGGCCTTCTCGGCTACCAGTGAATATTGTTGACTCATGTCCAGCTTTTCACCCCCCAGGTCCTTCTGTGCAGGGCTGCTCTCAATCTCATCATCCCCCATCCTGTGTACTGATACTGGGGATTGCACCGACCCAGGTGCAGGACCTTGCCCTTTGCCTTGTTGAACCTCATGAGGTTCACATGGGCCCACTTCTCAAGCTTGAATCACAGTGGTGTCTCTGAATTCTGGTCTCTTCTACCAGGGTAAGAGATACATCATTTGCATCCTAGTCAGGAAGTGCTTGTTTTATGTATAGTGATGTAATAAGTGGAAGATAGTTATAAGAAACCTAACCAAACAGGAAATGCAGGCAAGAAATAAAAAGAGTAATTACTAAATTTTTCATTCTTTAAAAAAATAAAATAAAATCAAGTACACAACATTTATGAGCAGCAATTTTGTTCTGAGTCCTCAAGGTACAGTAGTACTATTGAAAGTGTCTCACTTCAGCAAGCTTCACTGCTTTGAAAAGGCAGAAGAAGACAGTAAACTTCTGCTTAGATCTATTATCAACATAAACCTAATGCTGGTTTTGTCCCCTGATTCAGTTATCTGGAGGCTTCATCTTCTTAGCAGTATCTCTTTATCTTTGGTCTCCATAAGCTTTTCCATCCTCCAGTGACAAAAAAGACCTAGTTCAAATGCCCCCATTCAGTGATAAGAACTAAGACTGGATGCTATCTATATATCCTCTAAATTTCTATGTAGCTGAACAGTTATAATTTATTGGGAATAACTATGGGGATTCAGAGATTAGTAGTAATCTAATTTAATTTATTTTATGACCTTAACTTATCCAGGATTTACAGAGACAGCTGGATGCCAATACACAGCCCTTTGCTGTTTTAGCAAAGTACTTACTTTGTTTTCACAGCTAGTGTTTAATTAATATGGACATTGGGGGGGTTGTATCTGATAAATCTTCATATTTTTCTTTAAAATAATCCTTCTTTCACAAAAAAAAATATACTTATGATCTAGTGCTGTCTACGATTGAATTTTAATGCAGTTAGTTCTGTTTTTTTCTATTACAGTGTATCACGATGAGATCATGAGTACCGCAATTACTATGAAGTCTAGCTTTTAGAAACTGCTATTGCATATGTTCTACTTGTTATTCAGACTTTTTACTAGATTTGGCATCTGCCTGGACTTGAGAAGCACAAACATAAATCAAATGGCATAAGAAATAATATTTCTATTTGAAGGAGAGAAGAAAAATGTAGTAGCTATAATTAATTCCTAAAGAACAACAATAACAATTTGTAGTCTTTCTCCTTGAGGGTGAGGGTAAGGTGTAAAATGCTCCTCTTCCTGCAATTATTTTCATTCACAGTTTGAAATTATTAGGTATTATTGAGCAGCACTGATTCAGAATGAGCTGATTCGGTGGCACATGTGGTTTGTGTTAACTGACTGCCTCTTTGCTAGCTGTGCTTCACACTGTCAGGTACTTGCTAGCCATGCTTCCTTGGTGCTGCCAAGGCTACCTGCTAGCACCCTGTACTTGCCACTTTCTCCTCACCAGTTGCCCTCAGCCAACCTTATCCTTCTCTGCAAACTGCTCCTCTGTCTGTTCTCTCCATCCCTCCTCAGCTCTTTAGCTATGGCCTTCAGCTGCGCCCTGCACCACTGCCCAGTCCTGCTTTGCCCACAGCCATGCTCTGAGCTGCTTCTTTCCCCACAAGATGCCAGAGCCTTTTATCTACCTAAGAAATAATTTCTTTCCCTGAAACAATGCTTTCCATGACAACTTGTGTCCACAGTAATGTGATTTGAATATATATGAGGAGACAAAACATTTATGTCATCAATGGGATTCATGCCTAGGCTGAGACTGACCATGGAGATCACTGCATTTAGAGCAGAGCATTTTTTAAAAAGTCCTTTACATAATTTTTCTGTTACAATCTGCCATCTGTAGGTGCATAAAACAGACAAGCTATCTCTACAGGCTGGAAAATACATAACCAGTATTTCAAGTGTTTAGGAGGTTGTTGGACACAGTGATGGCAGAAGCAACATAACTATACCCATACATAAAGTGAAAGGAGATGAATGTAAGAAAAAGGACAATGGACAACAATATGAATTTTAAGTCTTTCACTTCCAGACTTTGACTTTCACAATTTTTCTTCAGTAAGGTCAGTGGATAAATTTACCCTGTATTTGCATTCCTAGTGATGTTGAGGGGCTCTGTTGACTGATCCTGCTTTTCTGAGGAAAGAAAATTTTTTTCTAGTCTTTTAGGAAAGCAAATCCTGGTTAATGGTATCTGCCAAGTCTTAAAGTTTTTACATTATTGGCAAAATGCTGTATGGCTTAAGATATGAAACATTTTTATTTGAACTCTTTTCCTTTGCTGGATTCTGTCACTCATCACTCCTCACTGTATCACTGTTTTGTTTGATACATAACAGCATTGCTTTCTCTGACAAAGGAAAAGAAATTGAAAACTGAGGAGAAAAAAAAAACCAAACAGCAAATATGTCACATCCCTGAGGCAGAGGTGAAGGGAACCTTTCAGGAACAAGTTGGTCACATTTAATTATTCTAGGTCCTTCAAGATAAAATCCATCATATTGTTATGTTCCAAGGTTATCAATGTCTATTTGTTGAGTGTACATGAAAAGGGAACTTTGGAATCTAGCATCAAAGACAGAGGTTTAAGAACGTCCTGATCAATGCACTGAGGTTGTTTGATGCAAGTCCAGAAAAAACACATCAGCTGTACAATTGATGGAGTCCATACAGTGACTGGTGAGACAAATTGTTCTGCTGGCAAAAGAGAAGTTTGGGTCAGAGAGGTCTACCTCAGACATTTTTTCTTACAATATTTGTATTTCAGCATTGCTAGCTACTTGACAAGTTAAATTCCTTTTGTGCTGTTATAAAATAGTGAGTTCAAAATGAAGATCTGGAATCACAGGCAAATATGGGCAATTATGTAAAATATTAAGAACTTGCAGTTTCATAGCTTGTAACATATTAAGCTCAAATGGTTTTTATGAAGACAAATGGTTGTCCCCATAACACATGTGAGAGAAAGCCTTGCTTACTGGCCATTGGTAGGTGCCACAATTTCCAGTTCAGATGGTATCTGTAAAATGCAGTGTACTGTAATGTATTGTTTGGGTGAATTCCAGCTGGAAAAGACTGAAGTCAGCTGAAAGCAGTTACAGTGTAATTGCAAATAGAATTTGGACTTTGTGGTAAACACTTTTTATGTGCTTTCTGGCTGCCATCTCTCCTGTCTCTGTTTATCAGATACAAATTATGGGAGGACAGAGATCTCTTCTCCCACATCACAGGATGACTACATGGGTCTTTGTTTCCTTGAATCTGTGGATTTTTTTTATTTTTTTTTTACTTTCTGAGTTGTGTTTTGTTACATTTCCTTTGACACAAGGGAAATAGGGGGAGAAAACAGAGAAGAGATTGCAGCTGACTGGTCCTACTCCAAATGGGATCGTCTATACTGTTAGTATTTAAGCAAAGTAAATTGGTTCCTCCTGATCTCCAGTCTCTTAGGGTTTGCTAATTATCATAAGATCTGACACTTCACTGCACTAGATGGAAGCAACAAGCTTAGATTTCCTTTCTACATATTTAAGGACTTTCATAGCATTTTTGGCATATATTTATTGGTGCTTATGTTACTTTTTTTCCCTCTCTGGCTTTGCTATTTGAAGTAGCCATTTCCCTACTTCCCCCTCAGCCTAACTATGCCAAATCCCATGGAGTTCACACCATAACAAATAATCCCTTTTTCGAAATGGGTCAGAAGGCTGTCACGACCTTCTTTTCTTCCTGCTCAGTGTTTTCATAGGTTATATCAAAAATTAGCAGATGTCTCATGCCTAGACACAACAGCAGTTAGATAAACATCTTATTAATTATCTGAAGCTAAGAAAAGTGACAGGAAATAGTTTTTTCCACTGCTCACTTTTGCCTGTTAATTTTTGATTCATCTTTGTTGTAGACATATGTCCTGGCCCCTGTTTGGTACCTGCTGCATGTCAAGGTCTCTTGTGACCATCCAAACAGCAGAGGTGCCCAGAGATCTTCCCTGTGTGCCTGCTTCCACACTGACACCGCAGTGAGAGATAGGGCAGCTCAGCCCTATCAGCTCAGGGAGAGGGCCCCTGGCTCTTGGTATCTCACAATTTGAAACCGGTTTAGAACTAGCCTGCACTGAACAGTGGAGAATCCCCCTTTCCCTTCTGTGCCCCTATGTGAAAATTGCCTCGTCAGGCAGTACACTTAGTGAACTCAGGTGCTTCCTGTTATTTATGCTGTGCATGGTCTAACAATGCCCAACAATCATGAATTGTGGATGGATGAGCCATTTCTTTTTGTGTTTACAAAATTTCCACAGCAGAGTTTAGGTTAATAGGTCGTGCAGTGACAAGTTTTATGAAGGGCAGGGAAATCAGACATTACTATAGACCTCTTACCAGAATTAACTTCATTTATACCTGACAAGGCTTTAAATCATGTTCATCTGCTGGAAATCAGAGAGTAGAAGAGGAAGTAATATTTCCATGCTAGCTGCACATAAGCTATATAAAAATATATTCTAATTATTTTGAAGTAGGTGCAGATAGATGGGAAGTTGGCATCCTTAGGTGTTTGCCACAGGATGAGTTCCTACATCATTGACTGGATTGATTGATTTGCTTACATGTAGGCATACGGTGTCATTTGTGACATTGTAGGGTACTGTTCTAATACCAGCTGCCATTGATGATCTCCTTTTAAGTCCTGTATTATATTTCCCAGTGTTTGGCTGATGTCTTTGAGACCTTAGGGCATCCATCTAAAGTGAAATTAAGCAACTATGTGTGATCACCAAACTAATCTTTGTTGATCAAAGTGAGAATTGTTGTACCTAGTGCATAAGCTGTCATCTGTACTATGGTCTGGACCTGAATTTTGCCCCATATGTCTTGTAGCCAATTTACATGCCATTTGAGTGAGTGCTTTTAAAAATTATACTGTCTAAATCTGTGTTGTACATCCAGAAGGCTCAATATATGACAGTGCAGCCAAGGGAGAGAAGCAGGAGCAAGAACAATAATGAGCTTTTAACGTGAACTTGTCCATTCCAGCTGGCTTGTGTCCACACTGCTGTGCAGAAGTTGAGTCCAGGGGCAGCACAAGGCTGGTCTACATGGAGGCAGGCAGTGGTGTAAACAAGTGACAAGTCACGTGTCCTGGAACTACAAAACCCCTGAACTCTTTGGAAAGTATGGGGATGGTTGTACCTTCCTCCAATACAACTATTCTTGCCTCTTGATAGGAATTCAATGGGATATTTGGCTAATTCTTCCCACTCTCTACTGGGGCATGCCAATGTCCTATGGTACCTGCTGAAATCAATACATTTTCAGTAATACAAGCGAACAATTAGAGGGGTTGTTTGGTTGGTTGTGTTTTGGTTTGTTGTGTTTTGTTTGGGGTTTTTTTTTTTTGGTTTTTGTTTTGTTTTGTTTTTCCCTTGTTTAACAGTGTATAACTGAAATGCAAGCACAGGTAGCGTCTTTAATTGCCAATCTGTACAACATAGTGTCTATCCACTAGTCTTCTAGTCCTACCATGATTTTCTTCAGGCTGCATTCCCAGGCGATTGTCTCCTACACCGATGCCACAAGACCACTATCTGTATTTCAATATTGAGTGGGTTTCTTATATATAGCACTATTTAACGAATACAACACTGCAGTTGTTTCCATGGTGCTTATAAGCTGCTGAAATCACAGATTAGTCCTCTGCATGAACTGATCATTCTTCTAGACAGTACATTTTCAGATGCCATCTTTAATTTGTGATATTAATACTGAACTTCATCACTGTTCAGTGGTTTTACTGAAGTATTTACATATAGATTAGTGAAGTAATTTTTTCTAGAGTATTGAAAGCTCTCCAGGCCTAATTGGAATCATAAACTTAACCACAGTATCTGTATGACATGAAAATGATTTTTGCTTATGAAAAGGCCTCGGAGGTTTACTTTCAAAACAGACTGAGTGTATTTCCTCTGCCTCATACATTTAGTTCTGTCCACTCGGGGAAGGATTCGGCAAGTGAGTGTTTTGAATGAGCGGCAGTGAGTGTATTCTGAGAATTGTTTTTTTCACATCAGCACCTTTTTAAGGATGATGAACTATCTCAGTGAGTTTTACTAAAAATTATGTTTTAAAATAATGAACTAATTAGTTAAGACATATATTACTTTATTATGTAAAAAGAAACCTTTCCCAGAGTGATAGCTTAGCTATATAAATTGCCCTTTCATTTTATATTAAAATAGAAAGATGGACCTGCTATAGAACACTTGGACCGCTACTATTAATTATCTGATTTGAAGATCACCTCTGGCTGTTAAAAAGATTTATATTAATCTGTACTTGATAGATTCAGAAGGATTAAAGGAGTGAAGGAGAGCGAATAAAAAGAGAACAACTTCCTGGCTTCATTGTTAGATGACCTTGTGGCATGGTACATTTAAATTGCTTACTTCCTATAACTCTATAAAGTTCTGTGTTTTCATTTTCTGGATTAGATTGAAGTGTCAACTGTTTTTGATGAATTACACTAGTAATATATGTTCATGTTCTTCTTTGCTCTTTTCTTTTTTATTTATATGTGTCCAGCGTAATTTAGTTCACCTAAAAAAGCATTCAGGATTTTTTTTTTAATTACGGTTTTAGGAAAGGTTTTTTTTTCTTTTCAAATATGCCTTTAACTTCTAATGAAATAAAATATATGTTCAGCTGTTTAAAAAAAAAACTCAAATGAAAATTTTATGTCAAATGTCCCAGTTTTCCATGTCCTGAAATTCAGAATACTTCAGAGGAAAAAAAAAAAAAGCAGCAAGTGAAATGGACAAGTTACTGCAATTAGTGATTTAAACCTTTATCCTTTAACTTGATCTATGTGAAACATTACAGAAATCAGAAGGTCTCCTTGCAAGAGCAATAGTTAAGCTTTACCATCAGAACAAGGGTCTTATTTATTTATTGCTGAAAGGTGCAGAGGGGAGCAGAAGGATTAAATGCTTTACTTCTGTTATTGAAGATTCTCACTGATGCAGAACAGCAAATAAAAAATGAAGAAACATTCATATTCAGTGTGTGTGCTACTGACTGGAATTATAAAGAACTGTACATACATACATTGGTTTACAACCTCCCATCAGAAGGGACAGAGATATATTTAGTCAAGCGCATTTTGAGCTGATTAAATGAGAAAAATAATTTAAGTTTTAATATTCAATATATTTTTTTCAGATTAAAGTAGTATAAATGGCAGCAGATTCTCTGTACAATATATAACCCCGATGAACATCTTTTATGTGTAAGCAAATGAACGAAGTCATTTACTCTAACCATCAATAAAGTACAAGTTTGGATTTCTTCTTAACATTGCAATTAAAATTGTCTGGCTTCTTTTCAGGTTTGGTTTTGTCACAAAGAAAACTCCAATCTGAGACAAACATTTTTTCTGAAAGAACAGGGTGAACTTGCAGATGCATGATCACAGGGACTCTGTTGTTGCACTAAACCAAGCTATTGAAATACATTCAAATATTTTATACATATTTGACATATTTCCTCATTTCAGAAGCTGACATGGGGGAATTAATTGCACTACACTGTACCAGGGAAGTGGCACATTATAATACCTGGTAGAGATGCTATGGTTCTATTCCCCGGTGGATGTTTCCACTAGCTCCATTCCACACAAGTGTGCATATACTACAGCAAGAATAAAAACAACTCTAAGCTATAAAGGGTTAAGCATCAGAAGTTTTTTTATCAGAGCTTAATGAATCTCATGAATATCAAGGACCTTTTGTGTCTTTGCTTGTTAAACCAATCCATGATTTTTCTTGTGGCTTTTAGCAGCATTTCTCACTATTACTTTTCTGTATCCCACTGTGTGCTACACCACCTCAGACACTTCTGTTTCAGAACTGCAGTTTTACTTCCACGATGAGCGACATTAGGCAAGTACCTGCCCTCCTGTTTCTTCCAAATGCAACATTCGATTTAGTGGAACAGTTTCTCAAATTATACAACCTTGTTCCTATTGCCACCTGCCATTTAACATTATTGCTGCTATGGCCTCGGCTATGCTGTATTTTGCTTTCCAAAACAGTAAAAAAAGTTAGAGAAAACCTTCTCAAGAAAATAAAGACATCTGAACAGAAACCATTAAAGTAATAACACTGTCCTACACAGTTTATGACTCTGGCTGAAATATAGGAGTAAATTAAGAGATGTAGCCTTATGCTCTTAGCCAAAGATTTTCTCTTGTTGACTTCACTGATTAATACAGGGGTAGTGGGATGTTGCTGGATATTTGTCTGTTGGTTTAATGCTTCTTCCAGTCGATTTTAAATTAAAGCTCTAATTTTTGGGTATAAATACGGTGTCACAGAGAAAACATGCTTACACATCGCGGGCAGCGCTTGTGTTCTCCTTTCGAACAGGGGGTTCCTCGACGCGGGGGGACCCAGAGAGGCAGCGAGGAGCGGCCGAGTCTCCAACTCTCGCGGGCGCGTCGTGAGAGTGAGGCCGCCGAGGGGCGTTGCTGGGAAGCCGCGGGAGATTGAACCGCCGGAAGCGCCGCCATAGCGCGGGCTGCGAGGCGGGTGCCTCGCGAAACACGGTTAGCGGCGCGCGCGATCGGGGCTGGGCTGCGGAGGGCGACAGCCTGCCCTGAACACAGGCAGAGCCACCCAGGGCTGGGTGCCAGAAAAATCGAAATAATTAAGAAATAAATAAATGGGGATTTAAAGAAATTAAAATAAAACAAGCAAACAAAGGCAAAAAATAACAAGCAAGGCTTGCACAAGACTCGCATAACAAGAGTACCGGGGACTGTGGCCGTTTGAAAAGCAGCGGTAGTGACAGCCTCCCGCGGGTGTAAGCCAGCAAAAGCCGGAGGCGGCTAACTCTCGCAGGGCGTGACCCAAGTCGGACCAGCTGAGTCCAGGGGAGCGTGAGCAGAGTGTGTGGGAATCAGCAAACGGGTTGGTTCCTTCTCAGAGAGCCACGTTGAGGAGAAAGGCAGTGGGAGCTCAGAGCTCCTGCACAGTCACACAGCCCTGCAGGTCTCTGGTTGTGGTGACTGCCCGAGCCTGGCACTTGAGCTAGATGAAGTTGGAAACATCGCCTGTGTACCGTGTGACCAAATGCTTCACCTGCTCAGGCAGGTGGTAGAACTCAAAGAAGAGGTGAAAAGATTGAGAATAATAAGAGAATGTGAAACTGAAATGGACTGGTGGAGCCACACCCTTGGGCCAAGGCCACAGGAGGAAGCCTTCCAAGTAGTGGAGGACCCCCCTCTGCTCATGTCACCAGCCAGGAAGAGCAGACAAGGAGGACCGAGAAGGGGAGGCCTGGAGACAGGTCCCAGCTCAGAGGGGAAGGAAAATCCTCCCCCTGCCTCCCCCTCCTCCACCATTACCCTCACTTGATGGGTACAGACCCCTTCAATTTGAGGTGCCTTTCGATGAGGATATTATGGAACCATTAGTCTCTGTGAGGCACAGAAGATGGAGCAGGCGTGTTCTCTGAAGAAGTGCTCTGCCTGCAGTGCCCCTGCAGAGCAAATGGGGAGCTCTGCAAGGAGGAGAAGATCCCCTCCTCCCTTACCACCAGGTAAAAGGAGGGGACCCAAGAGAGAAGGAGAAATTGAGACAGGTCCCTGCTCAGCAATACAGGCAAGTCCTACCCCAGCCTTCCCCCCCTTCCAGGCTCTGGAAGCTGAGGGACAAACAAATGACAGTAGGGATGAAGGTCTATCAGGGGAGTCACGTGAGGCAAGTCGGTGATAGCAGGTTCCTGCTTGGGGTTGCAGACATACCCCTTCCCTTCCTACACCCCGTCCTCAAATACACTTGCAGAATAGGTATGAGACTCTGGAGGTAGAAGGGAATGAAAATGGTGACAGGGATTCATCCAGTGAGTCATCCAGGACCTGTCTCTCACTCCCACACCTTAGGACTTCCTCAAAAAGGAAGAAAAGGAGGGTGATTGTAGTGGGTGACTCTTTGCTGAGGGAAACAGAGTGGACCATTTGCAGACCAGACCCATCCCACACAGAGGTCTGCTTCCTCCCTGGAGCTTGGGTTAAAGATGTAAAAAGGAAGATCCCTGCTCTGGTGCAGTGCTCTGATTATTACCCCTTGCTCATTATCCAGGTCGGTAATGATGAGGTTTCAGAGAGAAGTCCCAGGGGCAATTAAGAGGGATTTTAAGGCATTGGGGCGACTAGTTAAAGGCTCGGGTGCACAGGTGGTGTTCTCAGCAGTACCTCAAGTAGTAGGGGAAAACACAGAAAGAGGGTGGAAAACACACCTGGTTAACATGTGGCTCGGAAACTGGTGCCACCGTTGGAAATTTGGGTTCTTTGATCACAGGGAAGTTTATATGGCTCCTGGTCTGCTGGCAGCAGATGGAGTGCACCTATCTCAAAGGGGAAAAAGGATCCTTGCACTAAGTTGTCAGGGCTCGTTGAAAGGGCTTTAAACTAGGCTCAGAGGGGGAGGGGGATAAAACCAGACTTGCTAGAGATGAGACTGGGAAAAGCCTTCAGTCTGCTATCCCACTTGAGGTGGATAGTGGTGGTATGTGTGACTACAGACACACAGGACTCTCTGGTAGATTAGTGGCCACATAGGTGGCCAAAAATGGTTGGATGAAAAGATTAAAAACTAAAAACTTTGCTTCTTCTCTGAAATGCTTATATGCCAATGCACAGAGCATGGGGAATAAGCAGGAGGAGTTGGAGATATATATTAGAATGCATAACTATGACATAATTGCAATTACGGAGACGTGGTGGGACAGCTCCCATGACTGGAATGGTGTTATGGATGGCTGTGTACTATTCAGAAGAGATAGACCAGCAAGGTGAGGTGGTGGTTTTGCTCTCTATGTGCAAGAACAACTGAAATGTATTAAGTTCTATCCAGGAGAGGAGGTAGAACAGGTTGAAAGCTTGTAGGTAAAAATTAAGGGGCATGGAAAAGGTAGTGAAACTGTTCTGGGTGTCTACTAAAGACCATCAAAGCAAGAAGAAGGTGCTGACGAGGCCTTCTACAGTCAGCTGGAAGTGGCCTCTAGAACACTTTCCCCGGTAGTCATGGGTGACTTCAATCACCCTGATATTTGTTGGAAAGCCCACACAGACAGACAAACCCAGTGCAAAAAGGTTCTTGCAGTGTATAGATGACAACTTCCTGATGCAGGTAGTGGAGGAACCAACAAGGAGAGGTGCACTACTGGACGTTGTATTAACTAATAAGGAAGGACTGGTTGGGGACATTAGGGTCAGGAACAGCCTAGGCGGTAGTGGTCATGATATGGTAGAGTTTAGTATTATATAAGTAGAGCAATAAGTAGGATTACAATCCTAGACTTCCGCAGGGCTAACTTTGAACTCTTCAAAGACCTGCTTGCAGGAATCCCATGGGCGAGGACTCTGGAGGGTAAAGGAGCCCAAGAAAGTTGGTTAACTTTTAAATACCACTTCCTCCAGGTCCAGGAGAGATGTATTCCATTGTGGAAAAGATCAAGTAGGTGTGCTAGGAGACCCACATGGATGAGCAAGGAGCTTCTGAAGGAGACTTCAAGGAAGAGAGAAGTATACAGCTCATGGAAAAAAGGACTTGTCAGTTGGGAGAGTTATAGAGAGGTAGTCAGGGCATGTAGGAAGGAAATAAGGATGGCCAAAGCCCTCTTAGAACTTAAATGGTCAAATGAAGTAAAAGAGAATAAGAAGAGCTTTTTCAGATAATAAGTGGTAAGAGGAAGAACAGGGAAAGTGTGGGGCCACTGCTGAATGAGGCAGCAGCCCTGATAACTGAGGATGCAGAGAAGGCAGAGTTGCTTAACACCTTCTTTGCTTCAGTCTTTACTTCTAAGACCAGCCCCTGTGAACTCCCGTCCCTGGATGAAGGGGAGAGAGCCTGGGGGAGGGACGACTCTCCAGTGGTCAATGAAGACTGGGTTAAGGACCAGTTACATAAGTTGAATGTACACAAGTCCATGGGCCCTGATGAGATGCACCCAAGAGTGCTGAATGAACTGACTGATGTTGTTGCCCTACCACTCTCCATCATTTTTGCAAAATAGTGGCAAAGGGGAGAGGTGCCAGAGGACTGGAGGGAAAGCCAAGGTCACTCCAGTCTTCAACAAGGGCAGGAAGGATCCCATCTATAACTGTAAATATCTCTCAAAATCCAGCACGTTCTATGTTTTCTAATTTCTATATTGTGCAAAATGAAGGAGGAATGGCAGTGGAAGGGACAACTGCTTGAGCATCTTGCAATGTCTTCTAAAGATGATATGCAGTTACTTTTACGGATGATATTTAGTTACTCTGCATTCACTCAAGGCACTCTGGGAAAGATGGAAGGTTGTGGAAAGACTCTGTATCTGTCTTGATGTCAGCTGGGGTGAGATGGGGATAGCAAGATTATCTTTTTCCTGGTATATTGTAAATGGAGAAAACTTTGTCTAAAAACAAGTGTTGCCAATTGCCTTACTGTTTAAAATCTTTCAGCAAGAGTAAAATCAGCCATGAGGAATGGGCTTTGAACCAACTCATAGTATCATGCTGTCTAGTTTTCACCCTGAAAAGCATCTGCTTTATTTTCAGTCTTTCTTACATCTGCTAGGGATATACTCTGATGTTAGTCTATTTCTATCATCTTCTACCATCTTAATTTCATTATCTCCTTGCTCTTTTTGTATCTTTGCTTTCTTTTATCTTAAATTAATTGTATACATTTCCTGTTCTCCCTCTGCACCTGAAATTTTACACTGCTTGTATATCCTTTTTATCTACCTCTCAATATCTTTTTCAATTCTATGTTTATTTCTATGCTCTTTTTCTCCTCCTAGTGTACATACTGTTGATAATACCCATCACCCTTGGATATGCAGTAATAGCTTTCTGAACAGTTTCCATTTCCTCTGTGTCCTTCCCTCCTCCCACTCCTCCCATTAGACGCTTAACCGACTGGATCCTCTCCAGCACTTCCCCATTCTTCTATGTTCAAAGTCCTTGAGGGTTTTTCATTCTTCTTGCTGGTTCAGTCTGAAGTAATGAATCCAACTGGATTATGGTCATTAGTGAGTCCTCCACCTCTATCTCCTAACAGCTGCACTGTTGAAAGTCAGAACTTTCGTCTTTCTTGCCACCTTTTAATACATTGTGGATAAGGTACATAACTGTTGCTGGATTTATCTCTCGCATTGTGTCCCTGTTCCTGCTTGTCTGGGTAGCTGAAATCACCTATTAGTTTTGACATTTTGCTATATCTCATAATCTTCTTGTTCCTTCTGATTCTATTTTTTTCTGTTTTATATCCAGTCTGAACTTCCACCTCACTCTCTCTATTGCCTCAAATTTTGAGCCATCACGATCCTTTCAAACAACTGCAAAAACTTTTGGCTTCTTCAAAGTTTTAGCCTTTCAGAAAGAGTTTCGAAGAAAGCCGTTACAGCTTGAGCGGCGTCTGTTTTAGCAGAGTGCATTCTCCCACCCGTGGCTCCCTCCCACCACGTTCTCAGCACTCTGGCCCCAAATCAAGCAATTAAGTACATGCTTAAGTTCAGTCATGTGAGGAGCACCGTTAACAAGACTACTTACATGCTTAAAGTTGGTGCAGGATTAAAAGCTTTGCTAAATCAAAATAGTGGAGCTCTGATTCTAATGCAGCTTGTTTAATGAAGACTATACATCCCCATGATATGAAAGGTGCACAGTAACTCGTGGTAGACATTTGAGTGTGACGGCAGAGAATTCAATCCTACATCTAGGTCTTAATAGCGTGTGTGACTGTGTGCATTTGCATGCACACACAAAGCTGTAGGGACGACAGCACTGCATTCGAGAACATCAGGCAGCTTGTAAAAGCAAATGTAAAGAAGCTAGGCCATATTCTTTGCCTGTAGATGCAATAACAAGCTCCCGTGGACTTTAAAAGGCACAGTCTGGGGACTAAGACAAACACTGCAACAGCATTTATCAAACAGCTCCATACCATGGACACATCTCTCACTGCAGTTCGACTTCATATGTCTTACACAGTATGTACAAACTTTACAGAGAGCAGTAGGGTGAGTTAGCGTCCTTCTTCTGGATTATGTTAATGCCTGAAAAAATATTAATGAAGCATGTATAAATCACCTCATTTCTCCTACCCTTTATCTTATCTCCTGCTCAGAGTCTTTAAACATTACAGTAATAATCCTACCGAGCACTTAAATAATTATGTATCAACCCCTTCCATCTAGATGACTTAGCAAATAGTGGATTTGCCTATTGTATTTCAGTTGCAGGGTGAACACTGTCAAAATTAATATCCATATGAAGCAAGGGTATTTATTCTAATCTGTGTCTTGTAGTTTTCAATAATGTTTTAAGAAAATTGTATCACCTCTGAAAACTGAATTCTCAGGGTGAAATTACATATTGTCATAGTCATGATGTGTCTCATTCATTTTGTTACAAATGAATATATCAGCTTAGATTTATTTTAGCATGGCTTACGCTTTCCAAATTTTGGTTTTAAAGGTTTGCTCTGAATACTATTTCAGCAAAATGCATCTGGAGAGACAGTTGGATCTCATTTATAAGCATCTCTCACTTTCCGCCTTATGCCGTAATAAATGTTCTTGACTCTAAGATTTTAGATGAGATCAATTGTACTTCCAACTTATCCCCTTCACTACTGTCAAGCTTGAAAAAAGAGGATTTCTTTTTCACAGCCTTTAAAAAGGGAGAACTCACTTCACTCATTTTTTTTAAGTAGATCATTCAATATTTTTGGAATTACTGCTTGAATTCCATCTGTAGGATGGCATTTATTATAACAAGAAAAATAAGAGAACCGCTCACATCACAACTTCTTTCTTTCACTGCCAAGAACTATTTGCCATATCAAAGAAATTTGTCTCCAACATTTTCTTTTTTATTATGTCATAGTTTTTAATGGCTATCCTTGGCAGGTGATTCTAAAAACTGAATTCCTAAAATGCAGGAAAAGCTCTAGATTCAAAGTATCCTTTTATGATCTTTGCAAACAATCCTGTCCTGGGAAAAAATGTTAAATCTTTGTCTTTAGATTATATTGCTTAAAATATAGGCCAATTTTTTTAAAGTAATTTACGCCTCATGGAACAGTGAATAAGAGAATCCAGATGCAGACTTTGAATGTTGCCAGGCTTAGTAAACTTTTAACAGAGGGAAGGAAACATCAGATCTTTTGGGAAGCATCGAAAGAGATTTCATGTCCACAGAGGTCAGGAAGAGGCTCGCTATAGTGGGTCTGGCTGGGGTGGAGTTACCATTCTTCATAGCAACCCATACGGTGCTGTGCTTTGCATCTGTGGCTAAGACAGTATTGATAACATACCAGTGTGTTGGGTATCGCTGAGCAATGCTCCCACAGCATCAAGGCTGTCTCCTGTCTTGTCTATCACCTCCGCCATATCACCCCAAAAGCCTGCTGGCTGAAGGGTGGGCAAGGGGTTGTGAGGGGACACAGATGGGACAGCTGACCCCAACTGACCAAAACAAAATGGAAAATGATGAAAGACCATGTTTTTCCGTGATCCTTATGTAATCCCATAGAAATGCGTGGAAGCGTTACAACAAAATAATTTTTGACTGGAAGGTGGCATAAAATGGAAACAGAAATTCACAATATTTGCTTTGTTATTGAAATGCCAATAGACTATATATGTTCCTCAATTACCAATATTGCCACTATGTGATAAGACTTATCAATAAAGTATGAAATGCTAATAAAGTGATAAAAACAAGAGATTTTATCAATGAGATCCAAAAATATGGCCCCCAATAGCAGAAAAGTGTCTATGCTTAGTATGTGATGCCATCATAGACAGATAATACTTTTTTAATTAGAAGTCATATACTAAGAGATATATAAATTAAAAAACACATTTTCTAAAAGAAAACTGGAAGGGGAAAAAAAGCTGCTATATGACCGCAGGGTTAATTTTCACGGGCCATAAGCAGAGTTTGCATTATCTTCAGCCTTCCTAGTGAATATCCAAATTCCTATTGGCCCTGTTCATTCCAGTAGGACTCTCCTTGAGCAGGTAAAGCTCCAGTTTGCCATAGAAGACAAAGGGATTTTGTCCAGCTCTGCCAAAATATTAGGTAAGAGTTAGTGTGCAGTACCACTTTATCATGAATTGGGAGGTGATAATTGCCAACTTTCTAAGGAAAAGCCTGCGGTCTTGCTACCCAATAAGCTTCCTGAGATACACAGACATAACACAGTGACATGTAGAGGGGATAATCAAGTTTATTCATTCCTAGGTCAAAGCACTTTCTCTCTGCGTATGCATAAATAAGGAATCTCTCTCTTGCAGATGAGCATCATAATGGAAAAACATTTTACAGTATTTTATCCTAATCAGATAGATCAGTATAACAGACATGTCTCTTGGCTGAAATGTCAACTTTCTGCAAAATCAAATCTATTCCATGTTTCTGATCATAATACAAAACTAATTGGATTTCATGTCAGTGAGAATGCAAATATGAAACAACTCCCACCTAATAGAACCATAGTCACAGTTTTTAAGAAAGATTCACCAGAAATAAATGTCATAAATGTCATGGTGGAGCTGTAACAACCTCCAGCAGGTGTTCTAGAGAAGGAACTGCAAAGCATGGAGGAAATTACTAAATTCCCACACTCTTAAATAAGAAAAAAAAAAAAAAAAAAAGAAAGGAAATGGGGAAGAGGTATCTTGCAGGCAAGTATCTTTCTGTTGCAAAACTGTGGCCAGCATTTCTATTAAGCGTGCTACCAGCACTTCAGTAAATGCGAGTGCTAGAGAGACCATGAGAAATGGGGAAAAGCATGATAAATACTGTACATTTAAGTGGTATTATCTGATTTTACATAGAATTTAGTGTAAGAAGGTGTAGAAACAATTTGTGCTTACATTAAAAATTACTGAGCAGATCAGAGAAATACCCCCTTATAAAATCTTACAACACATTTCCCTAATTTCCCTTCATGGGAGGATATATGACCTGGCATCTGTGTGTAAAAAGATGAACGAGTGCGAGTGAAGGGTGTTCACAAAGTCATTAGTAATTTTTAAAGAATGATTCAAATATAGCTTATTTGTTAAGAGAAGGTAGAAAGACTTATGGCACCTCTTCTGCCTGAGGTTTGCATGCAGCCGATACATTTAACTCTGGATTATTATGGGCGAGTATCCAGCTGGTGGGCTGCCCTGCCAGCGAGAGAGGGCCACGGAGGCTGGTTCTGTGCAGATCCGCAGAGCCTGTGGGTTCAGGAAGAGCATTGCATGATCACAACTGCATTGCTTCCTGCTTCCAGGGTCAGCACTAGTAAGTCAAAAGCAGTTTTAGCTACTGTACGGCTGATTGATCAATTAATGACTCATATAAGCCAGAGCTTGCTCCTTACAGTGAACCGTGAGTCCTGGGGTGCATGTTTCAGAGGCAATTAATTGTCCCTCAGCAGAATCGGCTGGGCTCATTTGCTCTGGCTCTGTCCCAGCACCCCACTGAGCACTGCAGCGCTACCCTCACGGCTTTGCATTATTCCTCCCAGGACTGTGAATTCCAGGAGGTTTATTAACTTCCTCACTAGCACGTCGGGAGCAGACATAGAGCCAGCTCGGATCTGCGGCTGTCTGCCAGAAGCCGTTGATCAGAGGGTGCTACAGAGCACAGCGAGGAGACAGAATCTGTTCTGTTCTCAGCTTCATCTCACACCGAAGGCTGGCTGGCTCCTGTGGTGCTTCTTCAGTACCTCTGCACTGTATACCCTACTAGTCATGTTTTGGGGGTGTCACGGTTTAGGGTCAGAGCAGTCTGATAGGTAAGAGAAAGGGAATAAGGGAGAGAGACTTAGTAATTAGAAAAGGAAACTAGAGCAGCTGTATTGAAAATAATAAAATGGAATATATACAAATATATACAAAACCAGTATCAAGCCCAACACCCCTCCATCCCCCCATGGCAACTACATCACTGTCACCACTAATTCTGTGGAGCGGGGCATTGGGGAAGTCCCAGACTGGCCTGGGAAGCAAACAGGAATTTTAATCATAAGCTAAATTCTGGTACTAGATTTGGGAACACACAGACGCGGATCAAAGACGGGATGGACAGAGTCCTTCTCAGATCCCCATCATTGAAGAAGTGAGGAAGAAACCAGAAGACCTTGACCCTTGTGGTCCCTCAGCTTTATACTGAATATGATGTCTATGGGCTGGAATACCTTGTTGATCAGTTTAGGGTCAGCTGCTCTGTCCACTCCTTCCCACAGATGTAGCTTTCACTTTCTGCACCCCCAACGTGGTACCCAAGATCCAGCAGTGGCCTTGGTCTGCACACCAATCCTTGGTAGTAACTCTAACCATGGGGTGTTATCACTGCCAGCAGCAGACACTGTCTCTGAAAACAGCCTGCTAACTTCAGAAAGTGCAGTTATAAGAGCTGAGCTGAAAAGTAAAATCACTGAACAGAATTAGTCTGTTCTTACTCAGTGCAGGACAGGGCAATTCATATTAATTTGGTTTGTTACACCCCAGATAATGGAGAATTTATCTATAATAATTTTGGAGTTTACCTCATTGGCAGATGGAAGAGTGATTTTTTTCCCAGGGCGGTTCCTGCGTGGTTTAGTGACCCCGCAGTGAACTCAGCCCTAAAGCCTATCAACTGGGAAATGACTGGATTATGTTAACTGTAGGGCATACAACCCAGTAAGAGATATTTAATCCGATATTTAAGAAGCCTAGTGCTTTTATCAAAGAGTGCATGAAAGAGAATCACTTCAAGAGGTGATCAAAGGCACATGTAAGATGGATATGTAGCCTGTTAAACAGATAAAAGGAGTGTCCCTCCCTCCTCTTAGATACTGCACCCTCTGCAGAGGAGGTGAGAACTGCCTCAACTGCCTCACCTGCCTGTGCCAGACAGATCTGTTGCTTTTTTTATGCAAGTGTCAAAAAATTTAAGCAAGCTATTGTATCGGCTCTTCTATGCTGCACCCACATAAAGCAAAGATCTCGAGACCAGGAAGTGAAAGTGTATCCTTCTATTTCTTTCTTCTTTTTTTTTTCCCCACTTTGTGTTAAGGAACACTCCTTTCCTGATCTTCCAGTTCATAAAAGTGCAAAAACTCAATTTACATGCTTGTGAAAAAAAAGTTCTAAGAATACTTTCTAAAACATTAAAATGAGTTCCCAAATTGGTTTGTAAGTGCTGCCAAAGTTGTGCTTTCTGTTGTATGTGGAAGCCTGTTGCAGTAAACACTCTTCTGTTTTATTTCTGTTACTTAGATTTTTATATTGTTATGTGCAATAAAGAAGGTAATAAGAATAGCGAAAGAATAGCTATTAAAATAAGCATGATGCTCAAGGAAAAAGGAAAACAGCAGTGAAACTGTAGCTAAGGAGCCCTATTTGGTCTCTCTTCTTCCCTGAGACTGTGCATCCTATGCATAACTCTGTGAAAGCAATCACAACTGTTGAGTCACTATAAGAAAAGCTCTATTACTATGGAAAAAACGCAAAACAAAACCCAACAAAACAAGAAAACAAAACAGGAACAAAATAGCTGTATTAAATTGACATACAAAACCAATTCCTTTCACAATACATGACTAGAAAAAAAAGCGCTTTTTTTCTTATCTCAGCCTCGTATCTGTGTTTGACTCCTAGCTGGATTAATTTGACAATCTAAATCAAACCACCATTGACTTGCTGATTTTATTCACAACAGTATTTTAAATTTGATTGTTGTATTATCTCAGTTTTAATTTAATAAGTCATGGTATTTCAGTCTCAATGTGTTTGTTAAATCTTTCTGTTTCTCATCTAAATTTCTTTTAATATGCAATAAGGAAAACTGTACAGACTAATGTGTTCTTTCAGACTGTATCTGTTTCAGCATGTCAGAGTAAAAGTAATATCAGCCTCAGTATTTGTGTACCAGTTATTTCTCATCCTTCTAATGAAAATGTTAAAAAATAAGGGAACTGAGAGGAAGGAAACTGCTGTCTGTTGAGACTATAAAAGTTTCCAGGGAAAGTGAAGAGATCAGCAGACAGAAATAGTTAACAGAGATGGCTTTGGGGAAAATTTCCTCTCCTAGAAAATAGACAATATACTGGGGACTGGTGACATGACAGTACTTTATTTGCCACAGTGCAGAATAAAAAGTGAATTCGCCCTGCAACTCTCATGCCTTGATTTTGAAATGTTAATGCTCTGGTGACTTCATTCTTCTACTTCTGTGGACGCTGAAATATTGCTGTGAACAGAATCAGCCCTTGATCACTCACAGTCCTCAATGTGACTGCTTCAGCAGTCAAGAATATTAATGGCTTTTGCTCCCCTCTTCCTCCACTCCATGGTCTGGGAAGCAACATATACTCAATGTCTTATTTTCATGAATAGCTACTTTCCAGTTTACTGTGTTGACAATAAATAAAAGGAAGATTCTGATTAACCAGGTCTCATAAAATGCACCAGAATCTGATGAGTTTTAATGCTGCGTGCAGTTGAGATATTTAACCTCAGGTGCACTGAAAACATAGAAGTGGAAATGAACTTTTCGTAATAGTTAGCACGAGTTTGTTACCTTTAACTTGGACAGCAAGCATTAATGACAGTTACTGTTGGCGGGTATCTCCGAGGACTGCCTCTTCATTGTTTGCAAGGGGTTGCACTTGCGCATTTCTTTGCAGCCAGTCTCAGCTAATTGCTGGCTCTCTGCGTGCCCCTGCTGTCAGGAATTATATCTCACGTTTTTTGGCTTATAAACTGTTTTAGAGAGTTGCCCCCAGGCTTCTCAGTGACTCTCCTTATTACTAGCACAAGTGAATCAGCTGTTAGCTGAGCTTTGCTAATTTGGACCGATAATTGGTACAACAGCGCTGCTCAGTACTTACTGACACCTCCCACAGTTCTGCCTTCGGTCATTTAGCAGCCCATGCATAAGTCATGGATATGGTAGAAGCCAACATAGCTGCCATCGGTTCTCATGGTGAAGAGCTCCCTCCAAAAGCAACTTCAGTTTCCTTCATCAGTGGCCTTTACCTTTTTTTTTTTTTTTCTTTAGGCACAGCTGGTGCTAAAGGAAAGAAAATCCACAGCTGTCTGGTGTTAGAGAGCATCAGACTTACTTCAAAATTGGAGATTTCGGGCGGCTGAAGAAAGGTTTGAAAAGCCAAGGACAATACTGAATGAAGGGAAAATTACTAGAGGGTCAGTTAAGAAATGACCTGAAGGAAACCCCATATCTTTTCCGAAGAGGTATTTTAAAAACCTGTTTCTCTGTACAACTGAGGGGTTTTTGTTTGTTGTCCCTTATCTGGGATAAAGGTCAATCATTTAATGATTTCCTCAGAAGCTTTATCTGTCTTCACCTTCCTCCAGATCTAGACTATTAAAATGATATATCTGATAGTAGTTTCTTCGTGTACAGAAGTGGTTAGGTCAGTGGCTATTATGTACCAAAGAACTGTAATTACAGTCAAGTTGAAACAAATTAAAATCAGAATGTTGAGAGTGCTCTGTGTACCTGCCTTGCTAGCCCAGGTCCAGTATGCAATCTTAAAAAAAAAAACAAAAAACCCCGTAGCATTTGTCTGGCTGTAATTATATATAACAGAAATTTATTCTAGGTCTCATTCATTTTGGATTGTGCCTGTTTGTAAAATGAGCAATTGAAAGGACCGTGATCAAGGAGTATATTTAAATTGTTTGCTGCTTAATGGAAGAGAGAACAGACATCAAAGGATAAGCGAGTTGTACCTAAAAGAAATTAATCTGTTAAGGCAGTGCAATGATTAGTCAGATTTTTATCTGTGGAGAGAAATCTAAACCTGTTCATTCAGATTCCAGTCTACTTTACCTGTGCCACTTAGTGAGAAAAAACCCTTCTTTTTAAATTTGTATACAGGAGAATATCTGCACTAATTTAGCATGGGCCACGTTTCTAAATGCAAAACTGAGTCCCTCTGTGGGGCAGCAGGTTCATAGCAATCTGTAGCTGGAGACTTGGGAATGGCAGGGCTGATAAATTCACAGAAGTAATAACCCCTTGTGAGTGACAGCAGAAGAAACCCTGAATGCATACTAAGGTATTGCTGGCTGTCCTATCCTTAAGACTTGTTCAATATTTTTCTGAACAAAACCAGCTTGGAGGCAAAGTTAGTAAAAAGTTTATTCCATGCGCACACACACACATACGCATATATATATCAAAGTATAACTTTATACACACACACTTTGTATTTACATTTAAATGCTTCTGTCATTACAAGAATAAATATGTCACATTCTATTAGATATGGTTATGCAGTCACCTTTTCATACTATGCATGCTCTGTGAGGAAGGGTCTTCACCTGGACCAATCTCCCACCATGGGGCTATGATTTTCAGTATTAAAATAAGGCCAGTTCACATAAAGATAGCACTAATAATTGTTTAGCTGACAGTACAAAACTACACTTCCCAATATAATCTCTAAGTACATGTGGTTTATATATTTTTTTCAGGATGTTTCTTCTTAAAGGACAACCAATTCTTGATTAAAATTTCCTTAACTAATCGCTCTGTCCAGCTTCAAGGATGGTCATCTTGCCCTAGACATCATGTACATATTTATCACTTCCTTTACATGTACTAATGTTTATCAAAACGCCTAACTAAATTCATCAGCAATATTTCAGAAATCTTCAGCTCCTTTGTTTGCCTGAGTAGATAACAAAGGTATCATAGCAATTTAGAAGGTAGTAGTAGAAGCTATAACTGTAGAGTGGCTGTTGCAAAATGGGCCCCATTAGGAGCTCTACTTTTAGTACTCCAAAAGCAGGATTTGAAATGAATGTATTATCAGAACAAACAAACCAGCCCTCAGATAGTCTCACAGACTGGTGGAAGCTTGTTGCTGTTGAATTTGAAGAAAATGAATCAAGTCAATGTGGCATTTTGAGGCCAAAGAGTGTCTGTCAAAGAATGTTACTTATTTGGATATCTATAACTCAAACTTAAGTAAAAATTTGGGTTTCTAAGCCTCTGTTAATTGAGTCAAAAAGCAGTGGTAGTAAGAGCATCTAGAACAATGAAATGGGAGAAAAGATAATGAGTCTACTTTGAAACTGTAGTTTACTGATTTAGATTCCCAGGATGAAGGAAAGGGATTAGGACATTAGATCCAAGTGTGGTGGGTGAGACAGATGTGAAATATTCAATACACCATATATCCAAATGCAGTTGCCAAATTCTCTCTTCTCCAAACCCATCTCTTCTGCAGGCCACAGAGAGAAAATTGAACTAAGGTGATGATGGTGACTCTATTCCACTTCAAAACTACCTTGTGTTGAATTAGGTCACTGCACTATTAGAGCATCTGGAGAGCAGGCCAGGTTTGGGGAGAGTATCTTTTCTGTAGCATAGAAAAAAATGGCAAGGGGAGTCTTGAAATACCATCACTTACTTAAAGCCTGGATCTGAGTTAGGATCTGCATCAAGAAGCATCTTACCTAAGGTTGTTCTTTTAACTCATCAGATATCCAGTCCGCTCTAAATGAGATTTTAAAAGTAATTATCTTACCTTTTTTTTTGTGTCTGTGATAGAACACCCAAATTACTAGCTGGTTAGTTAAGTTTCTTGTTTTCTTTGATCCTCTGAAAAAAAATGTTAATCTTCTGCTACTCCCCACCCCCAAAAAAATAGTTTTTTGAAGGATCAGGAATATTATCCAACCTTCAATTAATAGCTACAGAATACACTGTATTTTTCCTTTGCATGCATGCAGTGGAAAAGGTCTATAAAAATTTATCTTTAGGAGACGTAGCCAGGAAAATATCCTTATAAAATCATGGTTATACTGAGTTGGCTAAGATAACTACAAGTCCACAATGGGGGAACTTTCCATTTTCTTTATTGTTTACTATGGTTCCTTATTGGGTTAGATCTACTTGGTTATGTCTGGATCAATAAATATGTTCAGATAAAGACAACAGAATATTAGTCTTTTGCCTACATGTGCAGCTAGGTGGCCCATTAGTACTATTAGCATGTGGGTGGCTGCCTCATGGGAACGTGAGATGTTGAAATCTGCATTTTGACCTAACATGGCTTTGAGCCACTCACCTAGAGGCAGAGCTTTGCATTCTCCTGAAGCACTGATGCAGATATCTTTAATATCATTCCTCTCTGTAATACTCTTCTACTGTACACTATGTTTTATAAGTAAATCTTCCAGCCATGGGAATTTACAATTAAAATAACCTTCATGTTGAGGACATTTCTGGTATTATCTCTGTCTCATATTATCCTACTTCTGTTTAAGCCTCTTAGATGTGAAATTGAAATGGTTAGTTGTACATGGTAAAACAAGGAAAATCTATTTCCATTTTCAAAAGATGAAACTTTCTGGTGCATTGGCTGGGACTAAACTCGAGGGCGGTAAATTTGCAGTAGGGTACATAGGGAGTTAGCTACATGACTCATTAACATTAATTCCCATCTGTAAATAATTTTGAAATACTTTAACTAGCAGGGGAGCTATTTCATCTTTTATACTTAGCTGATTGTAAAAATGTATGCTGAAACCATCTGGCCTTAGTGTTTTGTTGGACTTCAGACTTTTAATAGCTGGTCTGATTTCCTTCACTGAATTGGGGTTTTCTAATCCCTGGCTCAATTCTCCTTCCAAACTAGGTAATACCGTGTTGCTATTTGCTTGTCAATCAAGACCTATCTCACCAATTGAGATGAATAACGGAGTTGCTATAAAAACTTAGGAAGACTTTGGGCCTAATTCTCATTCATGCTAAAGTTACTTTACACTTCTCTGGTTGCTCATTTACTGGGTCTAAATGCAATTTACTGCCTGAGCAATATAAAGTGACTGTAACATAAATGAGAATCAGATCCCCTATGTTCAGAGCAGCTAACAACTTCAAATTGCTGAGTACTATTTTCCCACAGGAGCTAGTGTACTAGGATTTCAATGCACATAAAGAATGCAACAAGCCAATTAAAAATGAAGATATTAAACGAGAAATTGAATGGTTATTTCTAAGGTCTGTTTAGAGGTGATTTTTCCAAACAATGGGACTGATTAAGTCTGGCTGTTACAAACATGCCGACTTCATCTAAAGTTCAGCCCTGCGTGAAGCTTGGATATTTGCCACAGTACATGTAATGCAATTACCTGGAGAAGGAGGACTATATTTCAGAGGTGCACATGGGACTCCCTGAGTCACCTGATGGTGCTTCCATCCCAGTGGAGGGAGGTGGGGTTCAACAATTATTAAGTAGTGCTGCACAGCAGCGTGTTTTAATAATGGGTGAATGGGGTTGACAATGGCACAAACAAGCTGAAACTGTGGTTAGCACAACTGCCAAAGTAGACACTGCTCTCACCTTTTCCCATTTCTCAAGTGATGTTTTTTATTGCCTAAAGACTTAACAAATTGTCTTATTTTAATGCCCCTTAATGACTGTGAAGATCTAAGCTAGTGCTTGTTTACACTAAGGAAGACATTTGAAGACAAGTAGAATGTGGAATGGGCTATTCCAGTTTAGACAGATGTCAGTCACCCTCACATTCTTCTTATATCTCTGTTATATCAGCATGAACACCCACTTTGATGTGAAGTCCATATTCCTGCCCCCTTCCTCCTTTTATTTTGATCTAGTGAAGACACTTCCAACACCCCCTGTCATAATAAGGAATTATTTTATTGTGGAAACCACAGACATAGGAAGACTGATTTGCTTATATGTGAATCCTTCTATGCCATATCATCCTCTGTGCTCTGCTCAGTCCTTCAGAACTATAAATCTTGTGCTTAGACTTCTCTCATCACCTGCAAGGCAGCTGATTTCAACCCTACCTTCACCTTGATGAGGAACATAGGGCATATAGCATATATATAATCTTACACAAAGAGTTATAGCCTTCTGTCATTGCTAAATAACGGCCTGGTTGTCTAAGCTAGGGCTGTGTTAAGGTGTGCATGTCATAGCCCAGATGTCTCATCTGCTATAGCAGCATTCTTAGACATTGTGGTATTTTTTGAAGTACTCAGGCTAAATAGCTCTTGAGGCTGGATTCCATAAAGGAAAACCCACGTGGTTCCTCTCCTGAAGGAGCAGGCATGTTCCTGTTGCACAAAAAAGAAAACAACAAACCCAAACATTAGCAAGCTTTCTGTCCATCTAAAAGTGATTTTTTCACTGTGCTAAAGGAGACATATGTCTAAAGTTACTTTGCTAATTTTTAAATGAAAAGTAAAAGTAATCCTGGTGCTTCTATGTAAGTACACAACCAGCTTTCTGGTTACTAAAACATAATAATCCTTTTCTTATTCTTGGCATTGAACACTGAACATACACCAAAGTAACTGAGAGTGGAATATTTTCCTACTTCACAGTTCAGATAAATCATTTTAAGTAGTAAAGTATATTTGAGATGTTGCTCCTGCTATCATAACTGTCTGTTTTGCTGTGAGAAAAAAATCTATGTAAATGTTTTAGAGAGCAGAACTGATCATCATATATTACTTAGTCAGTTATGATTAGTTTTGCATATGTTAAAGCATGGTAACATTATCTAATGTTGTGGTGAATGCAGGAATAAGTAGTGCCATCTATTGTGGGAAAATGTAGACTTGTAAATGTTAATTTGCATATTCTATACTAAAGTAGCATAAAAAATTAATATTTTACTGAGTTTTATTGCAAATTGAAATACTTTATGTAATTGCATGTTTGGAATGTTTGTACTTTGCATTCTTTGAAATCTGTCTATCTTCAAAAAGAATATCCCTGGGTTTTATCTTCATTCGGTCTCAGCATGCTTGGGAGCTGTTGCCTTGGGAGTCACAGTGGTAAATTTTTTCCTGAGGGAAAGGTGAGAGCTGTTCTCCTGCCACCACGGGAAGCACATAAGTATTGCCACAGCATATCCAGAGCATTGTGGTCTCCGAGTGCCAAACCAGGTGGCATTTGTCTTGATGACATTTGAACAATGATGCCTCAGTATTATTTTTTCCTGTACTGCAGCTGTTTGCTCTGGCTGCTGCATCACCACACTCCACAGGAAAATATCTTTGTCAAAAGGTGGGTCGGTTGTACTTTAGGAGTGTTAATCTGCTCAGCAGCACCTCTGAGGCACACAGATGGTAACCTGGGTTTTTGGGGCACTTTTGCTTTTTGGCTGCTGTTATTGTACGACGAATCATAAAAAGATTCTAACTATGGAAAGATGGCAGTGACTGGCTACCATAACAGATACATTTGAAGGGTGAGGGCATAATCAGAAGGAATCCAGTCCAGCTAAATCTTTTTTAAAATCTGGCTAAAACTTAGTGACATTCTCCACAGCAATCCATTCCACCTTGATCTAATCCTTTAGGCACTTCAGTCTGGTGGCGGTGGGTTCCTGCCTGTCACTTCATGCTTCACTGCAATCCCCACGTGGGCAGGCATTCCTTTGATTCAACCCAAATTCCCTAAAATTACCCTAATTTTCAGACATGGTCCAGTCATAACTAATGCACCATTGCATAACTAGGCATATAAGAATCGTGTGGAAGAACAGACAAACAAAGTCTAAATAAAGGTTTGTGGGTAAGGCAATCACCCAAGAGGGTACAGATCTCTGATTTCCACACCAGGCTTCTCAAACATGTGCGCTTTTCATTAGCTCATCTTTGATAAAAATACCAGCAACCTTGAGAGCAAGGACCAAGTGTTCCCCACATAGTGTAGCACAGTGCCCTGTGTACTTCATGCTTTATCATTAGGATCTTGGGCGATTTGTGTTTGTTTTATTTTTTAACATGCTCACTTAACAAGAAGGGAAATGTAAACTGAAAAGTTGAAATACCTGAAAAGTTATTCTCTTTGTTTGCCTCTAATGGGAGTAGTTTTAAAAATTACAAATTAATCATGTGAGAAGAAATAGCTATATCACAGAATAATCAAGATAATACTAAATGAAAACTATTCCATTTCTGCCTGGAAAAACTGGCTTCCTTATGGCAAATCAGCATTGCTGTTTTGCTTGGGGTAAATCATTCCGTAAGAAAAATACAACATTTATGTATAAAGCAATTTACTTGTAAGTTACAAGCTGTATGTTTTGGATTTCAGTGAAATGCAAGATAATCCCTCACTGCCTCACAAATACATTTTTTCCTTCAGTTTGTAACATACAAAATATAACATTTTGGAAATTACTCTTTTTTTTTTTATGGGTCTATAATAAGAAGAATAGCAAAATGCAATTCAATACAGGTATACCTTGAGAAGTTAAGCAGTTAGAGACTTTTCAGATTGTTTTATTTTCCTCTGGAATTGATTTTGCAATCAGGTATGTCTTTGCTGTAATCTTGTTTATTTTAGAAGAATGAACATGAAACCCTGTTTTCCCAAATATAGTGGAAAATAAGAACTGAGAGACATATCTTTCATGTGATAACATTTTCCTCTGAGTTCTCTGGTTTGGATTGCTCTCTGACATATATAGCAATTCATTCTCTTGCTGTTTTCTGTGTTTTCCTTCTGGTATACACACATCCATGCACAGTCATTTCAACTCAGGTCATGTATTACCACTTAATCTAAACTTTGAACACAAGTCCTATATGGAACAGCTAAGGATTTTTGGTTTGTCTAGTTTTGAGAAAAGGAAGCTGAGGGGTGATGTCATTGCTCTCTATGGCTTCCTGAAGAGGGGAACTGAAGAGGGAGGTGCTGATCTCCTCTGCCTGATATCCAGTGACAGGATGTGTGGGAATGGCTCAACCTGTGCCAGGGGAGGTTTGGACTGGACGTTAGGAAGCATTTCTTTACTGAGAGGGTGGTCAAACACTGCAACAGGCTTCCTAGAGAGGTGGTCGATGCCCCAAGCCTGTCAGTATTCATGAGGCTTTTAGACAATGCTCTTAGTAAACACACTTCAACTTTTGGTCAGCCCTGAGTGGTCATGTAGTTGGACTAGATGATCACTGTAAGTCTCTTCCAACTGAATCACAGAATCACAGAAATGCTCAGGTTGGAAAAGACCTTAAAGATCATTGAGTCCAACCTCAACCTAACCCTACTACCCTAAGTCTTAACAACCCACCACTAAATCATGTTGTCGAGCACGGCGTCCAAACGATTTTTAAAGACATTCAGGGTTGGTGACTCAACCGCTTTCCTGGGGAGCCTGTTCCAGTACTTAACAACCCTTTCTGTATATAAGGTTTTCCTGATATCCAACCTAAACTTAACCTGGCACAACTTGAGGCCCTTTCCCCTTGTCCTGTCACCTGTCACCAGTGAGAAGAGACCAACCCGGCTTTCCTACAACCTCCTTTCTGGTAGTTGTAGAGAGCGCTAAGGTCTCCCTTCAGCCTCCTCTTCCCCAGACTAATCAGCCCCTGCTCCCTCAGTCACTCCTCATATTCATATTCGATTCTAAGTTTCCATTGTTTTCTGCCATTAATAAAACTGTCAGAAATTTAACTGTTTCCCTGTTTGGCTTGAATGAACTAGCTGGAGTTAGTAACCATGTCAACTTTGGAAGATCTGTGATCCTTTATCAGTTAAAGACCAAACAGTTGCAGGCCATCCAGCTTCCTAACTGTGAACAAAACATTTAATTTAAGCTTTTCAGTCAAGGTATTTACCTATCTTATGTTTTTATAGTAATTGGGGCAATGAAAAAGATAGCAGCTTGAGGGTGTACAATACAGATTAATAGTAATATCATAGTTAGGGCGTGCCAAGTTTCAGAAAGAAAAGACTCACAGCCAAAATGAATTCTTAAAGCTGACATAAAATGACATAAGGAGTGCTCTGATCCAAAAATTGGAGCCTTTTTGAAGGAGCTCAGCTACAAACTGTAACTTCATTTTTAGCATCAAACTTTTTGTTTGGTTGGTTTTGTTTGTTTTATTGATAGATAAGCCACTATCATAAATCAAGAGGAATTGTTTTTCAAAAAAATCTTATAAACAGCCTCAGGCAGTTTCAAAAAAGTATAAACTCCAACTGTTTTAATAAAAATGTCTTGACAGATTTTCTATTGCCAAATTTTATTGTTTAATGCTATTCTGAAATTAGATAAAAGTTTGATGGAGCTGATTTTTCACTCAAGACAGAACTAAAAATCTATTAAGCTGCTTTTTAGATCTGATAGCTGAAATAATTAGGTGTCACTACGCAAAAAACAGGTCACATGTAAGGTCAGGTAGGAATCTTGAGTTTTATGGCTTACATGCGTTCATAACCAGTACGTGGCAAGCCACTTGCCAACACTGCATGTGCCTCAGACCCATTAGAATCATTTCCAGATATTGTAAATATTTTTTGGAAGGTTTAAAGATACTTAAGCTAGATGTGGTTGAAATGTCTAACACCACTTGCAGTATTCCTTGTGCTATCTCATAGTGATATAGCTTATATTAGCTCCAAACTTCAACCACATTGCCTCTTACAGACTGATTCCCAAATCTGTTTAAGATGTCTTGAATTATCAGAATGGCCAGCGATGCCATGTATGTAATCATATGTAATCATGCTCGACTGGAGGAGATAATGGCAGAAAGCCTGAGCTGCAGAAAGCTACAGGAACCAACAGAAGAATGCTTTAGCTCTGCCTGGCAAGTGCGATGCTCCAGCAATGTTTCAAGGACTCACAAGATATTAACATCATTGTGGTTATGTATTCACATCTTGATAGATGCTACTTTGTGCCTACATCTTACGAATTGAATATGTACGAAGAACAAGAACTACCTTTCAAAAGTTATTCAGGGTAATGGGATTCATTTCCACCCCAGTTCTATAATGAAATATGAGAAATCAGGAGAACTCCTGAGGAAAACCTTTGAGAAATAAAAAAATTATAAGGCTTATAGATGTGTCCTTTGCTGGAGTGTCCAATTTTACCTGCAAAATGGCAGGTGAAGTCTTTTGTGGGCTTAGCTAGAGAATGCAAAGTTTCATGCACATATTTTTTATAATTGTGACTTTTTGAATGGACTCATTTGATAGAGATGTAAGTAATTGTTTGTGGCCTCAGAAGAGAGCTAAAGTCAGAGTTTTGGAAGTGTATGTTGTTCACTGGAAAAGGATGTTTCTGCTAGGTCAGCAAAGACTACTTGTTCAGTGTGGGATGGTTGTGATTATACTGTTATTTTGCCTATTGACTTAAACCAAAATCAGTTTGGAAAATTATTTTAACTGGAAATGTGGTGGTGCAGATGTGCCTAAGAGTCAGAATCAGAATGAGGGTTCTTTACTTGCCAGGACGCATTGTCTTTGTTGCTTGCCCATACATTTCTTTTCATAAGTGATAGTGCCTGATGCAATGGCCCTTGCAGAATTATCAGTATTATCTTTCCTTTTCTGTTTTGCAGAGTATGAAGCAGTAACACTGCCCTCACTGAACGTGTGGCAATGGATATCTGCTATAGTCACATTCTATACAACAGAAGATAAGATGATTTTACATTTGTAAGCTCTCTGCCGTGTTGTAGAATTTAATTTGCAAGACCAAACTTCTGCAATATTGTGTTTATGTTGCAGTAGCATTTACTGTTTAATAGAAACATTCACAATGCCCTAGTTCCATCTGTTATAAATAGTGAAGGCTGATAAACACTATGCAAACACAAGATGCAGCTTTCTGGTAAATTATGTTTAGTATAGCCCCAAAACGTAAAGCAAGATTTATAATATTTCCATATCTTTTTTTTTTTCTTCCCTTTTAGTCTATAGTAATTACTCTAGAGCTTTGAATGGATATATAAATAACAAAGTTTTACATTAGATTATTGTTTGAGAAGACATGTATATGTACACACATACCTGTGTTTCACACCTTCAGTTGTACTGCAGTTACAAATTTTGCTATGGCTTCAGAATTTTTGATATAACTACTTGAAAATACATTTTTTATCAGACAAAAAAAAGTTGAAAGGCAAACCCCCACACTATTACACATTGTATGAACAAAACTCTCAGTGTCTGATTAACAAAAATGGAGATGAACCAGGCAAGTAGCAATAGACTTGCAAAGGGCTCTCTGATGAATAACCAAAAATTAAACTACTGTTGTTTTGTGATCTCAGGAGAAAGGGAAAAATTGTTTAGCAATAGGGCAAGCGTGTCACTGAACAAGACTGTAAGAAGGTGTGGTAGTGGTATTGTAGCAAAACAAGGTTCCTGGTAAAGCTGTTTGGGCGTGATTATTTTATCATCTGCCAAGACTGAAAAAACAAATTATTCTACACAGTTAAAAAACCCCAAACTTGCAATGTGAAAGACCTGAGAGAGTGTACAGAAACACGTAAAAAGACAGAGTTTAAGTAAGTTTATGTCTTCTCTTACTGAAGCTGGATGCTGTCAGGTGAATCACACATACACTCAAAAAAGTGGAAGAAAGAATTTTTTGTTTGCTTTATATTTGAAGCAGATATATTTCAAAGGAATTAACTTGACAAACCTCACCACACTGACTGCTGACAGTCTTTAAGTTAGTGCATATTTCTTCCTCTGGAGAAAATTCTTTTTTTTTCCAGTTGAGTTGCCTTTGACTTAACCATTCCCTACCCAGGACATAACCAAACCATTTAAAACTTCCTGGTTGTCTGGGCAGGTCACATTTTAGACCGGACTTTTTGAAAGCTAAGCTAAAACACTTGCTTTTGGAAAGCGTAAAAAGCTCTGAAAAGATTTTTGAACATCCATCTCTTCACTTATATTTGACCTTGGAGTAACTAGCAGGAGACACACTCTTAAAGGCAAAAGGTATATTGCAGAAAAAGACAGCTTCCCAGGTTGTCACCCCAGTGCAAGACACTGCTTCCATATCCACAGCCTTAGCGGAGCAGCCGACAGTGCTCATACATTCATGTTTCCATCTTCTGTTTTCCACAATGTTTTAAGTATTGATTTCTGAAATCTTTTTGTCCTGCCCATATAGGACATGACTTTGATGTGAGCCTCAGACTGGAGAGGAAAGTGGGGAGGAAAACGTGTATCTTTACAACACACTGGCCAATATAGCTGTAGTTTAATCCATTAGCATGTTTATTTCCGAGTTTTGCTGCAATATGGTGTGTTTCATTTCTGCAATCAAAGTGCAGCATTTTAGGTTTATCAGTCAGAACATAAAAACAGAAAGTGACCTTAATCTGGAATACAGTAAAGTAGCAAGTAAAAAGAGGTCCATCATAAAGACAGAAATTTACAGAAAATGCAGGTACCTTACCCTCTGGCCATTATTTCTTTATATCCTAGAATTTTAAAGTGTAGATTCTTCTGATTCTTTGTTTGTGACCTTTCTTATAAGGACAGACATTTTCTTATCTCTTTCTTCCTGGAGTCAAGTTAATTTAATTTACTGATCATATCAAAGGCCTAATTCTTATTTACGTGTATTTCACTGGATTAGTTTAACTGGGTGTAAAAGAATGTTAAGTAAAGATAATAGGATGATTTGTTTGAACACAACAGGTACAAATTAAGCTGTTAACCGTATTATATACATTGCATTTCTTATCATGTTTGATATGGAAGCTCAATAACATTTAGCATTGGCATATCTTGTAGTTTTGTCAAGAACATAACTTTTCCTATGAATCCTTAGTTGCAATGAAAACAAGGAAGATGATTCAGAAACTGGTTTTGCTCGCGCTTCTTTTTCCTCTCCACCATTTGCCCTCCACCTACTGTGGGGAGAATAATTTTTTTTTCATGCAGCAGCTACAACTGCATTCCTGGAAATTGTGACATGGTTTAGTATGAGGAACAAAAACTGGTCTGTTCTAAAACTGTGAATAACTGAAATTGATGCTAGTTTACTGCCAGGTTGTGCTGTAAAGTGAAGTAGTTTAGTTCATACCAAAGAGACAGAGAGGTCCAAGAGAAGTATGTTGGATGGATGGACATTCAGCTCTTCTTGCTAGAATAGCCTTTTGCTTGTATGAATCAACATCTTTATAAAATCCTTATTCCAGTCAGGTATCATGTAAGGTCTGTGGAGAAAGGTCTGAATTTCAAGCCTAAACTGGACTGAACTGCATCAATTCAGTTTCACCACGGACTAAGTCCAGCAGAGCTAATAATTAGTTGTCAGAGTCATTTAGACTGGAAGGAACCTGGTCCAATCCACTACTCAGAGTAGGTCTGGCAAGTTGCTCAGATCATCCAGTCAAGTTTTGAGTATTTCTAAGAGCAGAGATTCCTCAGACTCCCTGGGTAACCTGTGGTTGACTACTCTCCGAGTCTGTTTTCAGAGAACAGTAATGCTGCTGTTACAGCATTTCCAGCTCAGTCACAGGAATACTGAAGCAGTTTTCAGAAGACAATTTTAAAAGTACTCAGTTGACAGGATGTTTCTTTGTCCCTGGAGCTATTCCATCACTTCTGTGGTAACATACCATGTGCATCCCTCAGCCTCCTTACACAACATATTGCAGTAAATCTTAAATTTAATATTCTAAATCCTTTTTTTATGAGGCAGAGAAATAAGCTTTCCTTCAGTAAGCGATGTTTCCTCAGCTTTCCAAAAGAGCAACCTAACTTGAGAAGCCTAAAATAAATTGTATGCATGTTCTATAGAAATCCTCTAAACAAATAAAACTGAGAGTCATTTTATAACAGTAATAATTTCTTTCTTGCAAGTGTTTCAAAAGACTTCCACTGCAGCAGGTGTTAAGTATCCATCTGTTCTTGTTTCTCTGCACAGAAGTATATTGAATAGAGTTTCTAAACGTTCAGGGTTGTCATTAAAATGGGTTAGCTGTGATCGTCACTTAAGGCATTCCTGATATTGAAATTAAAATGAAGACTATCTCTGGTTCTGTTGCAATCTGAGAATGCGATCAATGGCTCCCTGAAGAAACATCCTGTCAACTGAGTACTTTTAAAATTGTCTTCTGAAAACCACTTCAGTATTCCTGTGACTGAGCTGAAAATGCTGTATCAGCAGCATTACTGTTCTCTGAAAACTATGGATCAAACCCCAGCTGTTGCAGATATGCTAACTGATGAATAAGGTTAAGAGAACTGAAGCCTTTATTCTACACTTGAAACTTAATGTTTTTATTTAAATATTGAAGGCTTTTCAGCTTTCTCCTCCATTGCAAAAAGTTATTTGAGTCACTTCTAAGCAAGGCTCAGAGTCTCTAAACTTGAGTGCTGCAGTATAAAAACTGGAGGACTGGAGCTTCATCAATGCAGCAGTGAAAACAGCAAGAGAAATGAGAGATGCACACAAGCTGACAAAAAACAACACACCGGTTGTTTGTTTGTAAGACAATACACAGTATGAATGAATCTAGGAAACATCTATGAAATTTCTGCACACTCCAGGGTGTTTTTATACCTTAGGTAATTATACTTAAGATATTTATAATTATTTGTTATACTTAAGATACTTATATTTAAGCTACAACATTGTCATATCAGAAAACGCACCTTGGCAAGCAGTGTGAAAGTGCTAATAATGAAAATTCCCTCTTTGCTCTTTAACATCGCTCTTTAGCATCCTCCCACTAAACAGGAGGGGAAAAAAATAGTTTTTGCATGTAGCACAAGTAACAACTACAGTATCTTTAGAATTAAAGCTAAAATAGTTTCAACTGAAGTATTAAGATTTTGTATTAGCTTGTGATTTGCAATAGCTGATAGCTCCCATCCAAATATCTGATAGCAGTACCTTGCTCAAGGGCCAAAGTTTGATCTGTCCACCATGTTTTCACTTTTATTTCTGTATTCCTCCAATTCTCTGTCCTCTCAGAAAGGCCCAGCCGGCACAGGTTCATGAAGGGCAGGTCCTATTTAACCAACCTGATCTATGTTATCTATATTCTGTGACCTGCCTAGTGGATGAGGGAAAAGCAGTAGATGTTGTCTACCTGAACTTTAGCAAAGCATTTGACTCTGTTTCCCACAGCATTCTGTGGGAGAAGCTGGCAGCTCATGGCTTAGATAAGTGTACTCGTCTTTGAGCTAAAATCTGTTTGAATGGCCAAGCACAGAGAGTGGTGGTAAATGGAGTTAAATCCAGTTGGCAACTGGTCATGGGTGGTGTTCCGCAGGGCTCAGTCTTGGGGCCAGTCTTGTTTAATATCTTTATTGATTTGGATGAGGGGATTGAAGGCACCCTCAGTAAATTTGCAGATGACACAAAATTAGGTGGGAGTGTCGATCTGCTTGAGGTTAGGAAGGCTCTGCAGAGAGATCTGGATAGGTTGGGCCAATGGGCTAAAGTCAGTTGCATGAAGTTTAATAAGGCAAAGTGCTGGGTCCTGCACTTTGGTCACAACAACCCTTGGCAGCTCTACAGGCCTGGGGAGGAGTGGCTGGAGAGCTGCCTGGCAGAAAGGGACGTGGGGGTGCCGGCGGACAGCCAGCTGAATAAAAGCCAACACTGTGCCCAGGTGGCCAGGAGGGCCAACAGTGTCCTGGCCTGTATCAGAAATAGCATGGCCAGCAGCAGTAGGAAGGTGATTGTGCCCCTGTACTCAGCACTCTTGAGACCACACCTGGACTACTGTGTACAGTTTTGGGCACCACAGTATAAGAAAGACATAGAGGTACTGGAGAGGGTACAGAGAAGAGCAACAAGACTGGTCAGGGGACTGGAGAACAGGTCCTGTGAGGAGAGGCTGAGGGAATTGTGTCTGTTTAGTCTGGAGAAGAGGAGGCTGAGCGGTGACCTTATTGCTCTCTACAGCTACCTGAAAGGAGGTTGTAGAGATGCAGGTGCTGGCCTCTTCTCTCTTGTAACTAATGACAGGACAAGAGGAAATGGCCACAAGTTGCGCCAGGGGAAATTCAGATTAGATATAAGGAAAAATGTCTTTAGAGAAAGAGTAGTTAAACACTGGAACAGATTGCCCAAGGAGATGGTGGAGTCACCATCCCTGGAGGTATTCAAAAAGTGAGTAGATGTGGCACTTCAGAGCATGGTCTAGTGACCATGGAATTGTTAGGTAGAAGGTTGGACTTGATCCTGGAGGTCTTTTCCAACCTTGATGATTCTGTGATTTTGCTTTAAGTCCTATGGAACATGTTGCTCTTTGTATGTGAATGACTTGGTCTGGACACCTGCTAGCCAAATTTTCTTGTTCCATGATGGAATAATTCTGGTGGTGTCAAGCAAAACTGTTTACAGCTTAATCTGTCTGCAAAACTTCAGGATTTTAGCTTAGAAACTATCAGATAAAAAAATCATAATACGGAGCTTTCCAGTTAAAAAAATGATAATACAGAGCTTTGCATCTTCCAAAGAATCCTCTCAAACAAGTAAATGCTGGTCAGCCTCCAGCCTCGTATAGGATCTTCCCAGATTTAAACTCTAGCCTTAAATGCAGCTATTAATATAAACCTTTTTATGATGGACTGAAGGTTTTTCTTTTCTTTTCTTTTCTTTTCTTTTCTTTTCTTTTCTTTTCTTTTC